>UCOJ01001894.1:0-19246 GCA_900474305.1 Cecidostiba fungosa
CCAATTTCCCGCCCGCTCAGCGCTACGCGGGCGGGAATTGTCACTTTCCACTCGCTAGTCAAGTAAAATCGTATACACACCACGGAAGGAAATATGGACAGCCCATATCTCGTGTTTGCCAATTTACACGAGATATGGGCTGCCCAAGTTTTTTCCTCCCTAAAATAGGTGTGTAATATACTATTCCTCCCGCTGCGGTTAAATGCATAAAAAATGGCCTGTTCATGCCCTTATCAAAAAAAGTACGGTGTGCAACAAGGGGGGAGTGGTTTTTTCAGACTCGGGTGATGTTTTGAGCACTCGTATCCACCTCGGGTGCCTACGGCGCCCTCGACTAGTAAAAGCCAATTTTCCTCCCTAGTTGCACAATATACTATTAGTGGCCGGTTTATATCTTGGTACACGAACGTGGAAAAAATTTTCTGACAAAAAAACTGAAAAGTTATGGAAATAACCTTTATTTATTTGAAAAGAAAGTTATGAGCAATTAAAGATAGGGTAATATAAAATTCGTCGAAAAGATTGTAGATCTTGCAAAAGTAGAAAATCAGGTATGTTTGGTGAATTTTTACTTGCACCAGAGCATCCATTTTCCTCTACTTTTCATTTTTTTTTGTCAGAAAAATATTTCCACGTTCGTGTGCCAAGATATAATTATGTTGAAAATTTTAAACGCTAAAACAATGCAGTATTCACAAAAAAAATATATCTTGAAAATAACAACCTCAGAATTCATCTTATGATTTGCGTGAAGTTAAAAACGTAAATAATTCAGTAGAACTTTTATCTGTAAGAAATTATAGTTGAGTAAAAGAATTTAGTACCAACGTAAATTTTTTTTTGAAACTTTGTATTATGACGAAGAATTGTTAAATACTCGTCGTTCGAACACATTTGCGTGTGAGCCATGTTATAGTTGCAGAGTATGAAGAAACCGCCACTACACGTGACTGGTATTTGATCAACGTATTTTTCACTCACAGATAATGAAAACAAATTTGGCTCAAAAGCTTATATAAAGATTAGGTATTTATTAGTATTAGTTCATTGAAGAATAATATTTGATTAAAATCATAGAACTTGCATGTGTTTACGACGAATAATGTTTACATTCCTAAAGAAGAATAAATGGGTAATAAAATCAAAAGAAAGATGTTCGAAATTTGTTATCAAAAATATTACTATTACAATTTTTTATTCCGCCCAAAGTTACTTATGCTATGTTAAAGATTAGAATAAGAAATATAGTCTAAATACTAATATATTTAAATAAATAGTCAACGAATCAAAAAACATTCTATGGGACGTGTGATTTAAAAATTATTTATACCTATATACAGACAAAATACTATTTAAATTTTACCGCGTTTCTCATCCATGATGGCGGATAAAAAAGTTCCCATGGCGCCATGAATGAAAACAAATCGTAGAACTTAACCTTAGCATCGCATTACAAAATTTGTACAGAAGACAGAACTAACAACAATGTTTTAGTACCTTCTATCAAAGGTGTTGCTTTTTTTTATTTACATCAACATGTATATTTAAGTTATTTTTTCACAATTACGCGTGTCATTTTTAAAGACATGTCCTATTTTTTCGGTACCGCTGGAACTAGTGGTTTAATAAAAACAAGAAGAAAAAAGGTTAGTACTTGAATTACTCACTCACACATCTGCATATTTTTTATGAAAATAAATTAAACTATACTCTTATGTAGAAAACAATTTTAGTTATATATTATATCATAATATCTGTCAGTATTTACAAAATTAAATGCATATTATGTTCTAGCATGGCAGACACCGAAGTTTGTCTAATGATAGAGGACTTGAGCCAGTACATGGAATAACACATCGAAGAAGACACAGCTCGGATAAAAAGTGTATTTTGAAGGCGAAATCTGTACTGAAAGACTCGCAATCCAATAACTGCGATGGCGATAATGCATCGCTGAAGCACAAAAATAAACGCTGCTTGCATAAAGAAATTGCAAGACTGGTTGAGGAAAACCGTTTACTTATAGCTAAATTGGAAGGAACAGAAGTAGATTTAGGCAAGTTACAATAATCATACAAATAATATGGATTATTGCAATAATATATATAAAAAACACATGGGAATTTATCCATCCAACGAGTCAAGATTTTATTAGCGTCTGACGCTAATAAAATCTTGACTCGTTGGATGGATAAATTCCCATGTGTTTTTTAATTAAACGATTTACGAGTGGTAGATTCATTAAATTAATAATATACATAATAAGACATTTATTTTTTAACACAGATAGTTTGTCAGTTGTGAAGGAAAGGAATGAGTTATTAGCTAAACTTAAAAAGAAATATCACAAATTGGAACAAAGTTATTATGAATTACAAACTGAGCGCGATAAAGTTAACAGCCTGTTGGCTCAGCGAGAAAATGAATTCAGGCAACTGCATATGCATCATGAAGAATCTATATTAATAATTAGAAACAATGAACAAGAACGTAATACTTTTGTAGCTACAATACAGAAGATTAAAAATGAAAATATCCAAATGCATGAAGATGTTAATTTACTGAAAAACTTGGTTTATCGCTTGAATGTAGAAGTTGAGAAATATCAAGACAAATTGCGAACTGTAGGACAAACTGCAGATAATCAGACTGTTGTAAATATTATAGATGAAGTTGGAACAAATGTTGACAACAAGAATGTCTTAAAAGCCTGGGGTAAAGTAAATTTTCATGCACTAGGACCACTACTGGATGCATACCAAGAAAATATCAATGAAAAAGATGAGCTAATCCTGAAATATAAGAAAGAGATTGATGAATTTAGTGGAAAATTAAAAGATGTTATAAGTGAAAATGAAAATCTTCATATTGAAGTGGAAAATTTGAAAGAAAAGGTAAATGATTTTTTATAGATAAAATGTGAAAAAAATATTCAAATTTAATTGAAGGAATTTTTATTTACCAATCATATTTATTAGTATGACAGGTATGTAGAGGAGACCAAGGCCCTCGAGAAGGATGCTACCATAGTAAAAGAACAAAATGACCTACTAGTCAAACAATCCACTATTCAAAAGCAAAAAATTCAAGAGATTCATTCTGTATATGAGCATAAAGTTGAATCAATGTCGCAAGACAATAATAAGTTGTACAAAGAATACTTAGCATGTAAAACAGAACTGAGTAATTTGAAAGGCAAGTATGAAATTTTAAATGAGGGATATGAAAAATTAAAAAATAATTCTGAAAAAACAATGCCTGTATCTGTGCACAATTCTGCTATCGATGAGAGCAAACGTTTATTTGAGGAATTAAAGCAGCAGTATGAATCTGAAAAGAAAAAATCATGTACTCGTATAAAACAATTGGAAGAAATTTTGTCAGAAAATGAAAAGCAACTAATAACCATTACTGCAGAACGCGATCAATTAAGAGTCCAAGAAAGAAATCTGGAAAAAAATCTAAAGTAAGCTTTTAAATGAATAAAAATAAATTTTCTTATCATTTTAAATAAATATAAATTATTTTCAGACGAACCCAAGGTAAATTGGAGCATTTGCAAAATACAGTTCAATCAATTCAAGTTTCTCGTGATTCTTTTAAGAGGCAACTGAATAAAACTACATTATACTGTAAAGAATTAGTAAAAGAACAAGAAAAGCTTATTGCAGATAAAAATAAGTTAAGTAGACTATTAGAAGAAAAGGAGAAAGAAAATGAAAATATACAGTATTTGGGAAATAATATTACTCACAGAATGGGAACATTGAAAAATCAATTAAAGGTATGATCTAACATTTTCAATTAATATTTTCTTAATAAAATTATATTTTTTGTATTACCTTCTAACTTAATGTAATGATTCATTTTTTTGTATATCAAGATGGTTCAAGAGGGAGCAAAAGAACAACTTGCTTCTGTTGAAAAGCATCTTAAAAATCAAGAATTGGACGTAGATCATATGAAGACTGAATACCAAAGAGAGATACAACGACTAAAGCAATTACTTCGACAGAAAGAAGATCTTATTCAAATACTTCAGAGAGAGAAATGTGCTACTCAAGACAATCTTGAATTGATATGGAAAGCAGCAACTAGCGATGATAAAAAAGTAAAAAATGTCCTGAAGACAACTAGCATTTACAACGTTTAATTATGAATTTAAAAAAATACAATAGAATCACTATAGCATTAGCAGAATAGTGAATGCAATATTAAAAGATTTCTATTCGTTAATGTCAACAAATAGGGAAATCTTAAACACTGCCATGTATTTAAAAAGTGCCTTTTTACTTAAAAATACGGTGACACACCAAATAATGTAATTTATTCGGGATTTTCTGATAAATGGTAGATGTAATAACAAGTTAATTACAACTTTAATATTACAATGAATGCTAGTTAGTATTGATGAATAATGTCTCTATTATTGGGCAACTATCTACACTGAATCTAGTCTGATGAAGTCATTTTTTAAGTTACCGATTTTTTTTATTTTTTTTCTAAAATTGATACTCGAATCAGAAAAAAAGTAATTTATAATACAATGTATGAAGCGGCGTTTTTATACTTACTTTTCTAGTCTTATATTCAAACGTAGGTTATTAAGAAAAATTAGGTACATACATATCAACATTGAGTATTATAGTTGACTTATACATGAATATTCGTTTAATTTCAGTTTTATATACAATACAGGTTGTCTTATTTTGACTATTTTTATCAAACCTTGTAACAGGTAAGAAAAAAGAATTTTTGTAGGATTCGCTATAAATAATTTTATATAGATAAGACATTACAAATTTCAATCCACAGTATTATCTAAGTATTAAATACTGCAAAAATGTATTTCACACACAAATGTTATTTTGCAAAGGTGTTTTATATATGTAAATACTTGGCTTATTAACCATCAATAAATTGTAATATTTGTCAATTTTCAGAATCTGAACAATAATTAGATATTGTAATTATATAAAAATTCAAAATATACATTCAAACATAGAGCATTGTATATTGTAAAAATTATATTTCTTGAATAAACTACTCGGATTTGTATTACCGTCAATATAAGATTGCTTTCTAAATCAATGTATTTGAGAAGTGTTCACTAGCAATAAGTATATGAAAGCAAGCATAATGCAACGCCGCTTCGCTTCAACGCTTTGAGAAAAGACTCAATGGAATAAGTCACGGTTGATGCTTGCACAGATGAATGACTGTGAGCGCATTGTTTTCTGCGCGTGTCGCATCAGGGAGCTCAATAAATAACGCGAGAGTCGTCATTAAGCTATCAAATTTTTAATTATATGCGAATAAAAATTAATTCTTCGTGTAACTATTCTTTTACTTATTTGTTCTCATTAAATTCTCGATGGTCGAATATAGCGAACGCGAAACTCACTTTGAAATTTGAATGTTCCCGCTAAATCGAATCGAATGAGAATTTTCTCGCACGCAGTGTGCCAGGTGCTAAGTAAGTATATAAATGAATAATGCAGCTGCTGCCGTATACTATATTCGTATAGTAATAACGCAAGCGCTTGGACGCAGTCATTATCGAAGCCAGAAAATTCGTAGTGCGTGCGCTGAACTGATGTGCTGCTGCTGCTGCTGCGATACAATCGCAGCGACCCAGGCAGAAGCTTCGATTCGACAAACATCGGCCCGCTCCGGCGGCTTTCGTTCGTCGTTCTCACACTACTCCCCTCGCGTTCGCTGTGTATTATCTCTACTCGCGGTCACGGCGCCGCTGTTCGGGCAAAATGTCGTCTGCTGTGCGCGTCGTCTGGAACTGCAACTAATACACGGCAACAGCCAGTACTGCCAGTAGAGAAAGCCAACGTTCATAATACAGACAGCGGGACGCGCTCGCGAGTTAAAATCACCGCTACGAGCCTGCAGTTAAATTTCTTTTGTGCATAAGTATATAAATCGCGCTGCAAAGAAGGAAGAAACGCTATTAGTGCAGCTGTGCCGGTCTTGATCGATTTTCACGTTGCTTTGGTTAGCTTTGCGATGGGTGGCGCGCGCGACTATACGCGCGGCCTGTTCTGCAGCTGTGGACCTTAGGACCTATTACCTATATCTCTGTCTCGCTCTCCTCCCTCGGTTGGCTCGGCTTTCGGCTGCCCAGAGAGAGAGAGAGAGAAAGAGAGAGGACAGCACAGATGATCGGCCCTGCGCCCTACTGAGTAGAGTATACTGACTCGCGTGCGTATACTCGCGGCTGTCGGTATTATAGTGCAAACGCTCGCAGCGAACGTCTTCTCTTCTCCCACTCGCCTACACATACAATATACGATTACCCGCCGCCGTGTGTGATGCATCGCCGCCACGGAGCTAGTACTACTGCCACTGCACGCTACTGAGCAAGAAGTTCGACGTTTCGAGCCCGCAAGACGGCGAGAAGTAAGGAGAAGCCGATATATATAAGTACTTGGTGTTATAGTGTTGTTCACTGTCCACTGCCCACGCCTCGTTCCCAGGTCCTCCCTTCTTTCTTCGAGCGAAACCCTTTGTGCTGAGTGACGTTGTAGTGCGGTGCTTGCAGTAGTGTGTGTGTGTATTGCATCGCGGAGTGAGGTTATTTTTTGGGGGCATTTCCCCGATGCAGCGTCTTCGCGCAGTGAGTCCAAATTATTTTTTCTCGATCACACCCCGGGAAAAGCCTCGGTTTCCCTCGACAATCGAGTCCGTTTGAGCAGTAGTATAGCTGTTTTAATCTTCTCGAGAGCGACGTTTCGTTTTTGTGCCTTCGTACGCGGGTAATCGCTAAATCAATAAAAGCACTCTAGCCAAGGGGAGGTTTTCCTCGGTGTTTTGATACTCTGACATAACCTACAATGCGAACTGTCAATGACACGGCAGTCGAACGGCTCTTTTCGAATGCTCGTCGCTTATTCGCCAACAAGAGCATTGCTTATAAGTGTAAAATATATTTTCATTGAGAGTTGCAGTCGAAAGATAATCGGATCGATAATCGTCAAAAATTCTAGTCAACTCGTTGTAACTGCGTATACATAAGTAGTGAGTAGATACTTATTACATTTTCGTAAGTGGGACATGTCAGAGACCTTGTGATTAGATAATTATGCAGCGCTTGATACTTGTATACTGATAAAAATTAACTTAACTTTACAACTTGGCCGATGCGAATGCACGCTCTTATCGACGAAGCATTATTTAATTTCTTAATCCGCCAATTAAAAAGACGCGTTATTGCCTCCCACGCGATTACGATTGCTCATCGTTTATTCGAAAAGGTTTGTTATATAGACACTCGAGCTACGAGCGCCGTCCAAATTATAATATTCACATTCCGCTCTACCAATATTTGCTTTGAACACCAACAGAAGCTACGAGAGCGCGGTGCTTTTTTTCTAGCCGCACTCCAGTCGAGCAAGACACTTACTCGCTAAACTCGCGTCAATGTCGACGCGCGCATACATTAGCACAACTAATTTAAATTTCGTGACCAGTGAAGATTCAAGAATCGTTTTATCTCGTGGTTCGCAGCTGCGTAATGCTATATTCTTGCAGCATCTTATAGTCTAAGCCGAACTGTTTTTTCCGTCAGCCACAGAGCCACCCTGGAATTTCCGCGAATCGCTCGTACGGCAAAAAAAGATGAAAAAAACGGTCCGTTCGTCGGAGCCGTGTAAATATTGACTCATACGCTATAGTTTTCCGTGAAACGGGCTGCCTCGCGCCGGTGGGAGTATCCCCCATTAATTTGGGCGCACGTGCTACTGATGCTGTATAATATAGGCGGCAACGCCGGTAGCTCGCATCGAGAAAAAATTACGGCCCATCTTCACTTTCTTCTCTGGAGCGCGCGGCCGCCTTAGCGGAGAGCTCTTTATTGGCCCCTAAATTTGCATTTTCACTCGTCCTTTTCTTTTTTCAAGAGACGCCTACCGTTTGCTTGTGCCTTTTTTTTATCTCGATCTTATGATACTGCTATAAAGCGATGTTATTGCGCCTGAAAAAACTTGGTTTGCTTGTTTTCGTCTGCTCTCGGCTTGTTTTATCCTTGTTGCCCCGCACCTTTCTTTGGCCAAGTGTTTCTTTTGCCGCTGCTGCACTCATATACATGGCTGTTTATTTTCTTTTTTGGCTTTTCATCATTTCACATTTCCGTGAATCATGAGAGTTTTGTGTACGGGGCGTATAACCGCTAGTCACTCTCGCTGCTTTTGTTCGATTTCTACATGCAGTGGCTATATTTAGACTGATTCAATTATCGCCCATGCACGGTACAATAATCAATAGAATGCGTTATACTACAGTGCAGAGATTCCCAAGAATAGGCAAATTTTTCTAGCCCGCATCAGAGCTCGAACTTCTCTCTCTATGCAAACTGTATAGTGGAAACAAGGACAAAAAAGGCTTCTCACATGTAAATTGAGTTGTTCCTCTGCAGGCGCGATACTCCCAGCTGCATGTATTTCGTTCCGCGACTGCGAATCTGCGGTCTAGCCGCACACGTGATTCCTCGATATAGCATCGCGGGCGAAATGAGATCTTTGTCACTTGCCTGTCTGATGAGAGAGAGAGAGGGAGAGGGAGAGGGGTCAGTGCCTCCTCTCTAATACCGGCGAGTAGGTATAGAGCGGCATAGAAACTCAAATCTCGCCGGTCGCCGCAGTATACAAAGAAGATAATATAGTCGCAGCGTCAACCATACAGGAGTATATTATTCTCGTGTGTCGCTGCGGAGAAAAAGATGAGATATATACAGTCGCGTCATGGGTCGAGGCTGCTGACACACGCAATAAAACGCGTCGTAAGAACAATTGAAAAAACTGGCGGGCTTCCAATTGGACGTTTTCCTTTCTGCTGCTCATATAAGCATGTCAATCCGACTGCTACTTATCTTTTCTCCTTTTCAACTTGTATATGCTTGTATCTAAATTGATTATTATCCATCAAGAGCAGGGTATTACGCCATTCTCGTCTCTATGCGCGCATGTGAATATAAGATATTTTTGAAAAATTCAGGTTAAAAAGTTATACACCGCAGAAAAACATGTCAGCTTCTTTCCCAACGCGCAATAATTCGGACTTGCGTGTACGCATTGCAAATTCTACTCGCGTAGCGCAGGTTCATCACTTTCTCGGTGTGTGTCGTCATACGATTTTAAAAGCATATCGCACAAAATAATTCCGTCGACGCCTCTCGAGAATGCGAAAACATTGTAAATTACGAAGCTTGAAATAAACTAAAACGCCTGAAATTCGCAGGAGGCATCGTAGAAAAAAAAGTAAATTGATACATCAGCCATTCGGAAATCCAGTTACTTGAATCTTGATTCGGTCTCTTTTTTTCGCGCACGCTTATACGTATATAATAGAGGCGCTGTGCGAATGTCTGCGCAGCGGCAAACCGGTCCCCGGAAGCACCGTCATCGATTACATCAGGGCAATCCTGTTGCATGAACCTTCGACCCACGCGCGCACGGCGATCGTTATTAGGTGCAATTGCGAGGACGGCGATGGGGTCGTGCGACGCTGCCGGCACCGCTAGACAGCGGACACACTCACAAGCGATTATAATTGTCTGGTTGGAATTATTATAAAATGGCAAACCGACCTCTCGCGCGGCTTTTTGCGCGCTCTTTTCTTTTGCACTGCTGCATCGTTTGTCGCGCGACTTGAATAGCTCTTGATGTGACGCCGGTGTCGTAGAATTTTTTAATAGCGCTGACACGCAAGCGATGCAAGTGGGATTATGATCGTGTCGCTATTTTCGCTTCATTACAAATACCGACTTGTGAGAATCTAAATCAAACCTCGTTATACCGTCAGGCGGCGAGAAATGGAGTTGAGAGAAAGCGGGTCGAGCGGGGGATGAAAAATTCGGAATTTAAAAAGGTTCTTGGGGCGCACACACATATATATACGTACATGATAGTTCACAGTGACTGAAATTGTGTGTGTCGGTCTGTTTCAGCTTGCGGGAAGTGCTGACGTCATCCGGAAGAGCGGCGGCAACGGCGAAGAAGCTCGTAGCTGTCGGTGCGTGTGTGCTGCATCAGCAGACCAAGCTCGGCGGGAGTGAGGAGGCAGCAGCAGCAGCAGCAGCAGCAGGTGGGAGGCGAAGGAGGGGCGCAGAGAGAAGTAGAGAGAACCGGCGAGCAGCGAACGAAGCGGACAGGACACGCGCTAAGGGCCGCAACGGAGGCAGCGACGCGCCGGACGCACTGTACAGAGAGAGAGAGAGAGAGAGAGAGAGAGAGAGAGTCGAGCATCGGAGCAGCGACGCTCCTTCAGTTCGCGACTGGAGAGTCGAGAGGCGCGAGTCGGTTCGTTCGCCTCGTCGTCGCCGCTGCCGGCAGTAAACAAAGCAGCCTTCGCCGGTCTGCAGCAGGACGAGCATCGGTGCGCGAGTGTGCGAGTGCTAGATATACCGCCGGCCGGTCGGCGCGCAAAAGCAGCTCGTTATACCCGAAAGCAGCAGCAGCAGCCGCGAGTGCAAGTGCCAAAGCAGAGTTCCTACAGAAGATTTCGCCTCTCTTACCTGGATCAAGTGCGCGCGATGCCGCCAGCGCTCGGTCATAAGTTGTAGGAGAGTGCGTGTGAGTGCAGCAGCATGAGGCTTCGACGCCGATGATAGCGAGCAAGAACGATGGAGTTCGAGCTGGACGGCAGCCTCAAGGAATGGGCCAAGGACAAGCCTCTGAGCATCCTGCAGCTCGATCCTGCCGACAGAGCCGTACTCAAGATAGCCGGTGAGTTTTTTCATATTCTATTATTACTTATATATACTGTATTTATTTTGTCCCGTTTAATTTTCTCTGTTCTGTTTACTCGCGATACCACATAAGTCAACCTTCAAAACCTCAGTGACACCGCTTTGTTTTCGTGTATTTATAAATGAAATGGGTGTAAACATTGAGCGCTTCTCCCTCTTACGGTAAACTACATTCTACGAGTTCAGCAGCTTACACGACGTTTATTCATTAATCTTCTATTTACGTGTAGAGAACGACTATTAATTCTATACACCGTTGCTGTACCTAGATCACGATCTAAGTATACTGTAAGCTGATCAGTCGTGGTAATTGAATTTCATCGTACAGAGCAGTGTTGAATTTACGCAGTATTTTAAGAGGCGACCTGTACAAACAAAATTTTAACCGCACGAGCGAATTTTTTTACTATGGAGTATTGAATGATTTTTGAATAAAATTTTCTGTATACTTCCGTGGCATTACGTGGGTTGCACCGCGCAGGCATCTGTACAACAATGCGCTGATGTCATACTTCCTCTAAATAAGGTGTAATGTGTTCTCAAGAGTCTTCCTCGTATGGACGGATAACGCCAGCGTCAAGAGTGCTATTATATATTAAATTGTATTTTTGTTGCTTGGCGCCAAGTTGAGCACCGTTTTCTTTATAAATGAGATTTTTCGCAAAGTGAAAAGTCCGTCGATGTCACAGAAATCGCAGCAGGTTACCGAGTAAGCAACGAGAAATAAAAATATTTTTCAATGACGTGAATCGCCAGTACAGTCAAAGTGCAAAAGTAGGAAGCCCTGTTATAGCAGGTTTGAAAGCATGAATTGGTTTGACGAAGCGACGTCGAGCGTCCGAGTTAGAATTCTGGTTTTCTCTGGCTTCTATACTCATTTTTTTTCTCAACGCTGCGCAAGACTAGTTTCGCTCGTTGGTAGTGCATCACGTGCGTGCAGGGGAACACGTGCACGCAAGCTTCGCACACCTACGCGCGCGTCTTTGTCGCAGCAACGGCCCGCACGAGAGAGTGAAAAAGAACGGGTATCGCGAAGTGGAGGAGAGGCAAGAAAGCGCGAGTCGCTTATACGAGCCAAGTTGAAAGAAAGGCGGAGAGAAAGAGAGACACCTATATAACAGAGAGAAGTTGGGCCGCGTTCGCGTGAAAGGACGTCGAACCGCACTGCGCACTGCAGTGGTTATAACGGCCGGAGTGCCGGCTCGCGCCGAGACGCGACTGATGTTTACTCTGGTTTTTTCAGCGTCGCGGACAAGGGCGAGCCCCTCTATAATAGTCCGCCGGACTACACACGTACACACACACACACTCCGTTCTATATTTATTCCCATGCGGCGGCAGAATATTGCCGCGACCGCCGACACTGACGCGGTAGGCATATAGCGGGGCTTCCTTCCGTTGCCACGCCGCGACACTTTTGACTCTTTCCCTTCTCCTTTTCTGTCTCCTGCGTCTCTTCGCCCTTTGTACGCTGCTTGCCGAGAGACCTTCCAAAATATGTTGCGCGCGTAAAAAGCGTCGCAAACTCTGCCGCCACTATTCTGATGCATTAAAATTATACACTCTTGTTTATATACGACTGCTTTGCGAAATTCCAATCTATTTTGCCAACTTTTTTACGCTCGTGTAGTATAACGAAGCGGATTATGTAAAAGAGGAATTTCTCAAGGAACTGAAAAACCTCGATTCTGCGTGGAAGTGGAATTAATTTATGCTCCATTCAAGAGTCTTGAGAATCGTTACGAGCTGCCAACGCATTCGTTTTTACGCGAAGAAAGATTGGGTGTTTTACGTAAATATGTATTAAACATGGTATTCGTGTCCCATAATAGAGAATAAATTGCACTCCTTCGTCAAAAACTACATTGTAAAAATCTATCGAAGAAAGTAGCTTGTACTATATGTATAGCCCTGATCTATCGGCTCTAATCAAAAAGTTGATTGAGACTTATCTCTCTGACGAGTTTCCGCGCGCCAAGCCCTGCGCTGTCTCCCTTTTGCGTTAGCCGAGTTTCAGGTGAGAAAAGTTATAGAATAAAGAAATCCTTCTTTTTCGCTTCACAAAACTGCACAGAGAAGCTCGAGATCGCACAGAGTTCAATGCCACGAATGAGAGCGGCGACGAGAAGAAGGAAGAGAAAAACGAAAGAGGGGAAAAGGTTAAGTCGCCAAGCCGGTGCTGCAACAGCACCGTGACACTGTCTCAGTGCGAGAATACGAGAGCAGTGCAGACAAAGGACTTTCAACCTTTAAAGTGCGAAAGAAGAGGCTAAAAGCGATTCACCAGATTTTGAAGCTGCAGCCGCCGCTCGAGGTGCAGAGAGAGAGAGAGAGAGAGAGAGAAATCTCCCAAAGCGCCGGAGCTATAGTTAGGTTTTGTCGAGTGAAAAACGATCGACATGAATAATAATTAAGGATGTGAATTATGGCGAGAGTCGTCCGGACTCGAGGTATTTTTGAATAGAAAAGAGATAATACAAATGAGTCTGAGATGCCAGGACAAAGAAAAGAACGAAAATAACCAATATTTGAGCGAGAGTCCGGAACAAAGTCGAGTTCGGTTATCTTGCTGCTTGGTAAAGCCAAATAAAGTTGTACGAACGAATAACTTCCAACGTATAAGTGAAAAGATTGTCTGAACGGAATTTTCGACGAATTTTCAAACAATAACGTCTTATCAATGTTTTGAATATTAATGATAGTGATCGCCGTTTACATCGCTTATAAAATTTTTAAATTCACGCTAATAAGATAAGTCAGTTAATTCAACCTTTTGCAGATGCGATATTTTCAGAAATTATAAAACAACAAACACAGTGCACACCTACTAAATCTTCATTCTATTTTATTATTTTTTTTTCGTACCGATAAACTACTGTCTATTAATGTTCGATGACGTTGAGAACATTAATCCAGCGAGACTTTTTTGCCTCGCGACATTATCGACACTTGAAAAAGTCTTTGACGACGTGCGCTACGTATGAATCGCCCATGTACGCTGGCAATGGCTTGAACAGGATGTGCGCGTATGATGTGTTGGAGAACCACGCTCTACTGCTACTACCATAAATAATAAGCTCGACTATGTATGGTGGACGGCACACTGGAAAGAAGGTGCTCAACTTGCAATATTTGTTTCAGTACTATCTGCTGTCAAACTTAATTTTCATTGAATATACTTTAACGTATAACAAGATTTTGTACTGTACAACAATTAGTATAGTAAAATATTTTGTTAAAAGACAAAATATTAGGTGCTTTTCAATTATTAAGCTGAAATGTGTACTCTGAAGGTGAAAGTTGGACTCGCTTGGTCCCTCGCACGAAACACCCTTGCGTGCGTGTATTTCTTCCCCCGCTTAATATGTCTTATGCACCCCCCCTACTATTACAGTATCGACTGCATTCGTTGTGGGTGTACGTGGATTCGTAGTATGTCCCTTTATGCAGCTGGATTTTGAGCTTCGGTCACCTACTAGGATAGTTATTATTACCACATGTTTTCTGAGAAAATATGCTATTTTAAGTTCACATCATACAATTATATATAATGTGAATTAAAATAATAATTATACAGAAGCGATAACAAAAATAATCCGTCAATCTATTGATTTTGAAGTATATTGTACTGTAATATATTTTTTATTCCAATATCGATGGTTACGTTTGTTGTAAAATGTTAAGTAAGGAAATATCAAATGTCCGCTACTATCATTATTATTTTTGAAATATAAAAATTAAATTTCTTGAATAGTTCATAAGAAGATTTATTAAATACAAAAGCTTACATTTATCTTATTTTACTAGAATACAGATAAAACAAGCCCATAAACCAATGATCTACAATTTAATAGACTTTTTATAAAGTCATTCATTTTAAATGATAAATCAAGAATGTTTGATATTTAGAACACTCAGTTTAACATACACGTGCACACATTCATATACATTCATATAATGTTGAACAAGAGCCTTACTTAGAGAAGATTCTTTGAATTTTGTATCTTTGGATACTGAGCCATGAGTACATTGATTACAATGTATAAAAAAAGTTTCATTCCTACAGTTTACATTTCTTAGTAAAAAAGGTACACAAACTTTAAACAGATATTGCAAAATAATTTTTTCTACAAATAGTAACATGCTATTTAACTTGTAAAATTTATAACAATAACAATTTTTGGAATTGCAAAGACACAATCAGAAGTGAAAAATAACAACAATTATTACGATTAATGATGGCCGTGAGAGTGAGAATGTTTCTTTCCATGATGGTGATGTCCCTTCTTTGCCCAATCCTCGTGATGATGGTGATGATCATCGTGGCCGTGTTTCCCGTGATGTCCCTTATGATCTTCGTCATGGTGTCCGTGATCGTGATGACCCTTCTTGCCGTGATGATCATGGTGGTGTCCGGAGTGATGGTGACCTCCCTTCTTGTGGTGTCCTTCTTTCTCGCCGTGATGTTCGTGGTGATGTCCGTGCTTTTCGTGGTGGCCACCCTTGTGGTGATCATCGTAGAATTTGTGCTCCTTATGGAATTCGTCTTTATGCGCCTTCTTGTGATAACCGTGGGTTTTCTCGCCCTTCTTATGACCCTTTTTGTGGCCATGTTTTTCTCCATGATGCTTATGACCATGTTCATGGTGCTCACCGTGATGATCGTGCTCATCGTGATGATGCTTATGGTGCCCACCGTGCTCATGATGATGTCCTTCGTCGTGCTTCTTTCCGTAATGCTTGTGATCGTCATGATGGTGATGATGATGATGGTGATGCCCTTTGTCGCCCTTTTCACCATGTTCATCGTGATGATGCTCGTGGTGCTCTTTTCCGCCATGTTCCTCACTATGATGACCGTGATGATGGCTGGCCGCGACTTCCAAATCTCGAACTGGCACATCTCTCGCCGATGCCAATGTTGCGGCGACAACGATCAACACTGCCAGCGTCATCCATGATCGCCATCCGCATTTCCCCGACATCTTTCTGTTTGCGCTTATCCGATCTGATCACGGTGGGTGTTGTTTATCGACTGATCAATCAAAGTCAGGACTATCGCTTTTATAGTCACTCGAAAGTATTGGCGCCAATTTCTACACGTAATCGCTTTCCTTCTTTTTCTCCTGCAGCAAATCATTTGAGTCAGGCTGGCCTAGGATGAATTTCGCAAACGCGCTACTGCCTCAGCCACAATAGTTTGACGTTGCAGCTTAGTTAAAGTTGCCTACAGGTGGGTTTGATTTCTGACGAAAGTCGCCAGAAATCGGTTCAGACTGACCTTCGATCTCTTATATTTAGGTACGCTATTCGCTATTTCAAACGACTGAAAGAGTTTCAACTTTTATGTAGTACGCTCATTTGTTAAAGGCGTTCAATAAAAATTAATCCTAGTGTAGGTAAATAAAAAGCCGTGGCTGATAGTTACCTTTGTTGTTTCTATCTTTCACTTCCTTGAAATGACAGCGTTCAAAGTAAACATGAATAAGAAATTTACTGCGAAGAGGACTTCCTTTAAAAGCTTAGTTAACAGCAAAAATTGTACGAGAAACGCTCGCAGAGTTTAAGCAAGATCAACGATTTCAACGGCGGTTACGTAAGCTACAGCCAGCAAGCTTATTCATGCAGCAACTTGCACGGCGTGGCGGATTAAAAAAAACTTTGGGAAACTCTGCTTTCGTAACGGATAACAGACCTAGCAAAACTAACGAGCCGCGAAATAAAAAGCAACAACGGCTTCCCTAATATTACACCTTATGCTCGCCAACCAAGACAAGTGCGCCAAGTCACGCTCTTAATAGTATTCTATACTATACGTGACTAATATCTTATTAATAGACAGTATGAATATATAATTATAGCCTTAGATATTTGCCTACAATTTACACTGTATTTGTAATTTATACTGCATTTGTAAAAATGCATTCATTTATTCAATATTGCATTTTTAATTGCATTAATTTTGCTTATAAACTAGAACATGGATAATTTACAGTATACATTGATACTTCATCCTAGAAGATAATACATATATGGGTTAAGGTTGAAAAAATTGGTTGCTAGTTAATATTTGCGAATATTACGAGACTACTGGTAATTCAATTAGTTGACACAGTCAGGGTCCCTGTGGCGTGATGTAGAACGCTGTCTACTTCGAGGAGTCTAGCTAGCGAAAGAGAGAATCTGCCCAGTATAATAGATATAACAACAAGTATGAGCAAGTTAAGCGAAATAATCGTGCATGCTGACGTTTGCAGTGTCGTCGTCGGTATCACTGTACCAGGTGCCCCGTTTGTCACTCACTCTTCAGCTTGCACATACACGAGTTAATAGCTGTGCTACTGCTGCTGCCCGCGAAAGAAAAAGAGCCGCACCTACTAACCTTTTACAATGTGAGATCGTAATGTGCATTACGTGTTAGATAAATTACATCCAACCTTGCACTTTTTTGCTGTGCTGTTTTACTAATTAAATAGTTAATTATTTAAGTCAATGGCTCTGACTAGAGCTTCTTTTCAGCACAATAAATTTTTATTTAGAGAACACAGTGTAGTTGTGTAATTTCATAATAGTTATATCAAACCATTTATTTTAAGCTAAGTATGAAATACTGTTAAGAAATGCAACTTCTGAACCCTTCTTCATCTTAAGATCTGAAGGAAGGAGGGTCACCGCGAAATATGAGATCTATCTGCATTGATCATGTTACATTGTAATCATATTACAGATTTTTTTTTCCAAAACAAGACTTCTATTTTTCTTTACTTTTAATTAACTCGTCAACATTTAATTTATAAACAAGCAATTTCAAACATTTGTCGCAACATGAGTTTTATAAAATGTGATGAAATATTACTGTTTAACCTTGACCCAACTATATGTTGAATGACTAGTTTTTGTTTCCATGAAACAGTTTGGTTTTATTTACTGTTTTCCAAAGTTTCGCTTTATACGTTTCAAAGTAAACGCTTAAGATTCATTCTAGCAGTTTCTCTGTTGCGGAAACAGTTTGAGACTATGCTTGGTCGCAGCACTCGCAGCTCTATGTAATTCTTATCATATGTACACTTTACATTCATTACAAATAGACGGGATTATCTTTTGAGCATTTTTCGTAAAACGTACCGTATCTTATAGAAATATTGCACAATGAACATTCTCTAAAAAAAGTTTGAAATTTACAGTTTTGATGATACTTATACATACATTGAGAAACTAAATTTTCTAAAAATCTAAATTACTTGTTTTGAGCTATACGTGCATAACAGGGGAACAAATGAAAATTCGAGTTTTTTGGACGTGTTAATGCAGGTTTTTAAAAAGACCGCTAAAACTACTGAATAAATATTTATCTCTGCATGCAGTGCATGGCTCTGCATTCGACATTAACACTTAAAAAATATGCGCGTATATAGAAAACACGGATTTTGTAGTATCAGCGTGGTTTTAGTATTTCGTATATTAAACATCCTTATACTGTTAATAGAAAGATTATTCATTATTTATTTATATTTTTCTATCGGCATAATATTATGATACTTATCATGTAAAGTGGCTCCAGCAAATTTTAAAGAAAACTTAAGTTATCTTTGAAACTTTCCAAAACCGCTCTTTGAACCTCAAAGTTTTGATATCCAAAAAAAAACGGGCAGTCACAAAAACTTATTTACTTCACATATTTAATAATAATAAATTTACAACTCGAAAAGTTGTTTTTTGTATTTAACCTTACGCCTATCGACACATACCTTGTTGTTACCTATATATGTAAACAGCCGCTTGCGTGCAATGCAGATATTTTGACGCAACGGTGAGAACTAGAAGTGATATAGCCTCCAACCCAAAACTTAGGCAATAATTGTTTGCTATTATAGCTTTGCACTGCAAGGTTACAGTGTAGCAATTAATTAGTTCTATTCTACTTCTCGTATATGATCCAAAAACCTAATTTAATTTTTTTTCTAAAAATAATTTAAAAAATTTATTTAACAATTGATTTTTAAACATTAATCTAAATTTTAGGTATGAAAAACTTCCCGTGAAAGTCATCATATTCAAACAAACTAAAAGTAAATTGTATTGTAACAATATAATTATGAAAAAAGTAAAATCACTATGAAATAAACGCTTTTTTATCACTGCAACAAAAAAAGTTTATTTCAGGGTTTTATTGAGCTGCGACTGTATAAACACTTCATTTATCCTGAAATGGCTATGTGTAAGTGTATATATGAAGCTTGGCGCCACAGCGTCGCCTTGATTTATTGCGCGAAACTTCGCATTTTCTACTTTCGATATTTAGCAACATTGCAACAAACTAATTGTATTAAGGGGATTGATACACGTTAAATTGTCAAAAAATGAAAAATTGAATTTCATATTTATATTCACCTTAAATTGTTTTAAAAATGTATTAAACAATTGTATAAACTCAAAAAAACTATAGAGAACAAAAAACAATTTTTATATGTACCATACACAGGGTACAAC
>UCOJ01001895.1:0-18812 GCA_900474305.1 Cecidostiba fungosa
ATCATATAATTCGAATATGCCATTCGGCGAGATATTTATTTATAAGTGTCAAACTTTGTAATATATGGTAGATAATTACATAATGGAGGGCAGTGATATGCTAGTTTTTCATAATTTTGCTTTTATTGTTTGTTATAAGCAAATTAGTTACTTTTGTCGTCTGCTATTGACTTTGAGACCCCCTTAAGGAGGAGAGTAACGTAACAGTTGTAGCCTTAGACGTACTGAACACTTGTCAACTAAACTATGACAAGTATAGCTTGGGATATTGTTGTTAAAGGATGAGGGTAATGTAGCAACGAGTAATCGTATAGCCATTGTAGTCTCAGGTGCATTGAAAGAGGAGATCCCGAATCGTATGGACTAGCTTGGATATCGTTGAGCGCACGTAGAAATTGTGTTGACATAGTAAGCCATGTTCGCCAGTATTACTATCATATTTAACAAAAAATTTATTTATCCTAATGCTGAGTAATCGCCGATAATTTTATTGATGAATCCTTTTAATAGACACGTCTGAGTGAACTGCACCCTATAGTAGACGACGTCTGAAGAGGCATATACCTATCAAAGAATAAATATTCCGAAAAAATTGTAGTATAAAAAACGAACGAGGAACAACGAAACAATAAAACGAATCTTGTCGTCGTACAGTCTCTCCTGTTCCGTACGTGTCGAAGGCACCCTTAGCCACTTAAAACTCCCCCCGATCTACGGTGAAAGTCAAAGCAGCAGCAGCAGCGACTTAGTCCCCAATCGAGCGTGCGTAACCGGAGAAACGGCACTGCTTGCACGCAGTCAGTCATTCGGCATACACACAGACACGAGGGTCGAGGGGTAAACGCGCGCGGTACCGACGAAGCTCGAGTATCCGACGCGCCCAGGGTTTACATACTTCCTTAATGGGCCGATTTCGAGCTGCTCGCGCGCGAGCCGCTCATATTTACGCGCGCTTTTCGTCCCCTTTAAATGCGTGTGTGTCTGTATAGGGTCGACTCGCGATACTGTCCCCCAAATAAAGCGGCGATGCATCTAGCGTCTGAGATTACAAAATGCACACGTAAATACGCGAGCGTGCGTTGGGGATAAAGAGAGGGGTAGGGATAGTTCGACTGCGCACCCCATATAGACTATTATAGACAACACTTGGCGCGCGCTCCTGATCCGATTGTTCGTCCCCGGGATTTGCCTGTGTTTACACGCGGATATCCTGAAATCCGGAGTCACGAAATTACCCGCTGAGTAATGGGGGGACAGTCCGACTGTGTATTGTACTGTTATAGCTATACTCCCGCCCGGAAAAATGGACTTATCGCGCTCTGGATTTCGCTGAAGAGGAGCGCGCGGTGAAGGGGAGGGAGGGGGTGATCATGATTTATCGCGTCCGATTCCACTGCTCTCTCGTTTATCCAATAGAGAGCTGGATTTGTATATGCAAGGGGAGATTGACGCACGAGTTACCTACCTATAGTTGTTTTTCGTGAATATATGCTAAACGATTTGATTTTTAGATTGTTATAACGAAGCCAGCACGAATTCAGTTTTTATGCTTACTTACATTGCATACCTACCTAATTATTTTTTAAAGCTTTTTCTTGGAGACATATATTTTCATCATAATTCTTCTTTATTTTCTACTATATTATTGCTTATAACTACGCAATGATGAATAAATAAAATCTAGACATAGATTAATTATGCATTTAGTACATTTTATTTTAAATATTTAATAGAACCATTTTTTATTCATTTTATACAATATTTCACTATAGTTATATACTATACAAAATTGCCCCGCCAGCAAATATTTGCTTATGTCAATTTTGTAAATAAACGTACATTGCGCTTGACGAAACTTATTGCATTAAATTGTCGATTGCGCAAGGTAAACATTTTGAAATATCAGGGAAACAGCTGTTGGGCAACATACAAGTGTCCCAAGCGAATTCTCGAGAGTATAGCTACGCTGACAAATCATCTCCAATTTGAAATGATAAACACGGTGTAATCAGAAACTGAACTTAATGCACTTTTCTAGAAACTCATCAGTTAAAATGTTTCCCTATAAAAGGAGTTTGTATTTCAATCTAGGTAAGTTATACCTATACCATTTTTAACTCAAAAGATATTACATTACAAATCATTATAGGTATACATACAAGTTTTAGAAAACATAGAAAACGTCCAAGTACTGACGAAATATGCTCTAAACAAGATTCATGAATAAAGAAAGTCGAAGATATAGATATATACATTAAGGATATACAGATTCTTCGTTATTATATCTTTTGACATTATATTTTTCTAATATACTAGCGAAATAATTATTCCCAGAGAAAATAAGTTTCTCAATGCAAACAATAGTAAATTTGAGTAATTAATATAAATTATTGTACTGTCAATTGTAGTCTGGTTAGTTATGTAGATATGCAATTGTTGTAGAGTATTAATTTGTAAATCCACACGTATTTGCAGCATATGATCTTCAAAAAGGAATGTTTAGAAAAGCAGTTAAAAAGGTATGTACAACTTTTATATACATCACTCTTAAATTAGGTATAGAATTGTTTTTAATCATTTCCTTTGAACAATTATAGGTACGCAATAGTTATCACCTTTCTAGTAACAAATATAACCTTTGTTCAATGATCACAGTATAAATGTACAATAAACAAAATCTCGTATTATTGAAATAGAACTCGACATTATGGTTCCAGTATCGACCCTCGAGTACAAAAAATATACATAGGACTAACAAAAATAATAATAAAAAAAAACGGTTATACACGCTGACCATAAAATAAAAGTTTTCTGTGCAGTATTGAAGCACTTAAACTTTTACGTCGATAATGAAATTTCAATGTTATACACAGTACTGGTTTCATTCGCGTGGCAGATATCTTCAAATTTACTGCAAGAAACTTGAAGAAACAAACTATAACTCAGTGCACAGTTATATATAAGGGAAAGAACTACTCTCCTTTCTATCTACCCGCACAGCGCTTCGTGTATAAGATCGATTTCTCGATACACAATATATACTTTAAAATTGCAGATACAATTCCGTTTCAATTCGCAAACTGATACTTTGAAATAAACAAAAACTTTTTATTTCAAGGTAATTCAAACTGTTATATTATGCTTTTAATTTCAATGTTTAGAAACAGATATTAGTTGATTCAAGAATAAAAATGTTACAAAGATAATTTTTACCCAACGATTTGAATGATTTACATTGATATATTTTGCAAATTCAACCCATACATTCATTTGTTAAGAAAAAGTGTAAAATTATTCCTGTCTATTATAAAAGTAAAGATTATCTCCGGAAAAAATTCTAAAATAGCTATTGGAAATCAGTTTAGTGTAGAAGTTCTAATGGATTTCTCGAGTTTTTAAAAATATTTGACACATATACAATCAGTACGTGATCAAGACAGAGTGCATCGATTTATTACACGTGCGATTGTTGGTGAAAATAGAAAGCGAACGCGCACGAGAGATACCTACTCCAGTAGACAATGATGTACTTTAGGATATCAATCGTCAATTGTATTATTAAGAAGATTGATAATGTTAATATGAATATAACGCGTAGGTTAATATCAGTGTATGTTGTACACGCAGCCAATTGCAGAATAGTTTGAAACAAGGGCTTCAGCACTATGGTTACGCGAAAAGAAAGTCAAGTTTTTTAATAATCGGTCTTCTAAAAATACGACGTGATTTTATGAAAAATAAAACCCGAGACAATGGCAAACTCTCCGTAATAAAAGAAAATCCTCGGAGCTCGCGCGCGCTCACTCTTCCAGTCTCTCTCTCTTTCGATCTCTATAGCAAATATAGGATACGCGAGGCAACAGCATCAGCAGCAGAAGTCAATCCGGCAACTTCGATTTATGTATCGCGAGGCACGAGTCTCATAAAGCATCGGCAGTTACAAGCCTGAAATTTTCGATAGAAAATTTCTCAAAGGATAGCTATACAGATAGAGACGCACGCACTCGAGACGCGCGTAAAGTCGAAGAAGCGCTCGCGGTCGATCCGTTAACATATCGGCCCCTGCAGCAAGGCTCTCGATGACGCAGGAGTTATGGCTTCGATCGATCATCGCGGGGCCGCTCTCGCGACCTGCTAAAGCTCTTTGCTTCTTCTAGGAGATATAGCTTATACTCTCCTCAAATGCTTCTGCTGCTGCTGCTTCTTCTTCTCGCGGCTACTCTTATCCAGCGCGTAATCAGCCTAACGGTAAGTCGCGCTACTCTCTCTCTCTCTCTCTCTTTCTCTTTCTCATGGGAATGCCGCGGCTAAAGGTCGCGCGCGGAAAGTGTTTCAAGTGTGTGTGTGTGTATGTGAGAGTCGAGAAACACCTTGGATTGTTGAGAATTTTCTTTCGGCAGGCTAGAATCATACACACACTCGCGCGCGCGCATGCTTATAGATTTTATATATAGGAGTTTCGGAAATAACGTGCCACTTTCCTTAGCGTGACATTCCGTGCGCTTGTTTTCACTTCGGCGCCAGTTGGCTCTTATTTTTTTTCCAATTTTTCAATTCGCCTTCGCTCGGACCGCGTAGTCTGAGAAAGTAAAGAGCAAGAGATTCTCGTATCGAGAGAGTAGGCGCAGCTTGGCGAGTTATTATTGTAATTTTACAGTCAGCGCTGAGGTATGCGTTCGGAACTGGCAAGCGAAACGATCGCATAATACCTTCTGCGAGGATTTCAGGAAGCGACGCTTCGTATACCGATACGCGTTACCGTTGCGTTAACAACTGTGTGTATTATCGAATTTTCTTTCCCGATCGTTAGAGATGTGCATTGGTATGTTGGGTTACGTTTGGCGAGAAATATCTACCGCTCGAGTATCACGTTACATGTTCTGTGTAGATTAATTTCAAAAGCGATCAATTATTTCATTTGATGGGGACTTGATCGGATTTGTTGCGTTAGCGTTTCTCTTCGAACACGTTATTACTCTAGATTAATTGGCCAAAGCGCTCGAGCTGATTTGGTTTCAATCATAACTGATCCATTATTCGTTTCCAATATTCTCCGTGTATTAATTATAACCGATCTAAAATGGCATAAGTCAAATTAACATTATGTAAAGGTGGTTATATTCAAATTCGTTAACTCGATTTCGCAGCTTTAACATTTCGTATTATTTTTAATTTAATTAGGCGTACATTCAACATTTCAACAAGTATAAACGCATTTGTACTAGTGATTATTTTACTATGTTGTGTATTCTGTGCGTCGAATGCGGCGTATGTGTATTTAAAGAAAATCTGAATATATACAATATTATCTTTATAAATAACTTATCCCTTTGCTACTCTTCATGTATAAATATATCTTACAACCCTTAGCTATAAGTACAAATTTTATCAAAATATACGCATAAAGAGCATGAATCTTTATAAAAGTGCTTGTATCGCTCCTGTTACAAATATATTGTAATAACAAACGTTAAAAAATATATATTATATATTAGCTATATTAACAATCATCAACATTGTCGTAAAAATATCATTAGATCTAAAGATAGTATTCTAACTTTCGTGATTCACTGCAATATTAAAATTTGCAAGACTTTGTTCACTCCAGTATTCCACAGTAAATTTATTATCAGTATATTCATTTTTAAAAATCTCATAAGTGGATTTTCTCATAAATTCGAAATAATAGCTAGGTATATTGAGAACAGAATAAAAAATCTATCGGTATGATATGTTCACCGAGTGAGCGCAGTGTAAAAAACTAAATTAAAAATCGGAAAAAATCCGACCTCATCGTGTAACATCGATAAACTTATCGAATCAGTCGTCCTTTTTATACGTATCTTTTTTAAAAAAAAAAAAAGAAGCCGTGTGATGCGTCAAAGTTTTCTTCGTCAAGGAGAGTATATAAGGGAAGGCGGAGGGCTCGGATCTCGTAATTTTCCCACGTCTTGCTTCTCTCCTCTCTCCCAGGAATCTTCTGCATCCCGTGAAAGTAAAATCCCGCTCACCTCGTAAAAACAGAAGCGTAGAGAATCTGCGTGCCGGCGCCGAGACCTAGGATTATACCGAGAAAAATACTTTGGGTAATGACAGAAGATATTCCAGTTGCGATAACTGATTCTACTCTTTTTTATGACCTTCCGAGATTTTTACCATCGACATGCGGGAATTTCTCGCTTATGCGCGTGTGTACGTATGCAAATAATAATCACTTTGACGTAGGTATATATAAGTACTGTTTCAAGTGGCACACACCTGCTTGGTAGTGCGTGTTTACTCTTGAAATTACGCGTATAAGCAATTGCCAGCAGCTGACTCCAATTATAAGATCAAAGTCAGTCGGGACTGGAAATAAGCCGGTATTGTTTGCAAACTCGGCCGAAACTTGTCAGCGCCCGCGCGTATTAACTCTGCTGGATTCCCAAAGGGTCCAATTACCGATTCTCTCCTTGGATGCCCCGACCGACAGCGAGTCCAAACAAATAGCATGTGGATGACATACCTCGAGCGCGTGCGCGCGGCATCGGTCAAACGGCCTCCTTGTCTACCATCGCTATCTCCTGCTGCTGCTGGCGTTCGGTGGGCGTCGCAGGCCTTGCCGACATTGGCACGAGCGGCAGCTCGACGTCCGGCCGCTTGTCGCTGGCGCTATCGTCCCTGCCATCGGCCTGGGTCTGGCCGGCAGCGACGGGCCCGCCGGGTGGTACCAGCCGCTTGTCGACGATGCTCAGCCAGACCATCGACACGACGAGGGTGAGACCGGTGATACCGAAGGTCTGGTAGATGCCGAGCCGCGTGTAGATCACGCCGACGAAGACCGGACCCATGACCCGCGACAAGCAGCCCGCTCCCGTCATAAGGCCCATCCAGACACCTTGCGGCCGGGGACCCAACACCTTGCTGAAGATCGTCTGGATGAGGGTGACGCCGAGGGGGTAGCCGATCGTCGTGAACGCGTAGCCGCATATGAACTGCACGACCGTCATCCGAGGCGTGTAACGACACCACTCCTGGTAGCTCGGACAGCCGAGTCTCTCCATCCCCGTCAGCGGGTCCACGGTTTCGTTGTCGAAAGCTGCCAAGATTAAAGTCAAATTACTGATTAAGCACGAGAAACTATTATGCCAACTTTCTTCGGGAAATTGGACAAGTCGCTCTCCTCTCCATATTACCAATTCAAATTCTAATTTCTACTTTCGAGAGCCGTATGCAAAAGCAATCTGCATTATTAACGGAATTGACCCTCCTGCAAGAGAGCCGGCGAGTTTTATTAAACTAGCGAGAGAGTTTGCGCATACATAGCTCTACGTATTATATAATAACGATCGGTATTTCCAAAACTTTTGAATGAAGCTCTTGCCGCGCAATATGGCAATTATTCACCTTTTTCAAAACAAAAGGAAAGCAATTAATTAGTGTAAAACTTCATTTCGGAGAACGCGGCGACGCGAAGAATTCAAAGAACCCTTTCTTTCGATCGGACACACGCTTTACATTACGGCGAGATAGGATATACTACAGAAATGCCGAATGTTAATCGCTCTCTGCCTATACTGTATAGTTGACGCCGCTTTGTCCCTTTAAATGTGAAATTTATTTCCAGAGAATGCTTTAATACCCGTCTTAAATTACCATAAAACGACGCTTCTCGCTGGCAAATAAATAAATTGAGAAACTGATCGGATTTTTAATTGACGCGCGCGCCGAACGAAACTTCCAATTCCCGGTATACGCGAGGGAAGAAGGAGAGCTATAGAGACTCACAGAGACAGAGAGAGAACTTTGCCGCGCTTCGCTGTACACATTATATAGGTATAGCTATAGGTGTATATCCCCGCGATCTTATCAATGCTAAGTCTGGCGGGACCATTGGTTATCCATATTCATGGTTAAATCGGCTATCATTGCCCTCTGAATATTGATCGAGGGATAGAGAAACACATAAGAGCGTCATAATCGGGCTTAAAATCAAGCTACCGAAACGAAACAGGTTCTCCGAGATTCTTTATTCCTTTTTAATTCGCTGGAAAAACTTTTGCTCTCGTAAATCACCCAATTAAATTTAGGAGGTTATATTAGATGAGTGACAAAACAATAATGTTCATCATCCTATGATGATCGATGGTTTATAATTGAGTTGTCTGATTAATACTTGTACCCGTTTCTCTGGACGTGCGAAAAATGACAACTCTCGTCACTAATAATGTGTGTCGATACGCAATAGATTAGCATATAGTAATTGTGATTGATGAACATAGTAGTATATAATGCGAAAATTACTATTTTCACTGCTTTACGAAGATTAATTGTAAAGGATAGATGAGCGCTTCCTTGTTTTTGTAAATTTGAACTTTAAACGGCTTTTCGCGTGACGGGAAAAGACTCGAGTTGTCATTCAAAATTCAACGCGAATCTTTGAAGCCCAACCGATTACGCTGCCTGCAAAGCGGTTTAAGCGCTGATGGTGTGCGCGACGTGCAGAAAATCGTCGAAAATCAACAGAAAACCTTTTACTGCGTAACAGTGCAATGCGGCAACTCCCGTTGTAACCACATAAAGAGAGGAAGAAAGATCGCCGCGCGCTGCAGTCGAGGTCGAACAAGCGCGCGTATATATACGCAAATACAAAAGACTTAGCAAAAGCGTGTAGCCGTTGAAAAAGGCCGTCGTCTCTTAAAAATTAATACAATTTGTGGTTACCGACAGGGTAATATCCATTTCGCGCATAAATTACAAAGCCAGAGAAAGGGAGAGAGAGAGAGAGACAAAGGTAGTTTTGTTTGAAAAAAAAAGTTAAAATGAGCAACGCCACGGCGTGCGACTTACGTCCAAGTTCAGCGATGAGCGGTGGATCAGTCCCCATTGGAATGCAAATGACTCGTCCGATTACCATGAAGAAAAAGCCGCCCCATAGCATAACTCGTCGCTCCTGGAACCTGCAGCGAAACAATCGAGCGTGTCGAGTTTTTTTTGCTGTTGCGCGTATTGTTTTCGATAGATATATCGACCTGAATGTCAGTCTTGCAATTACCTTTTGCAGAGCGGTCCTATCAGGACGAAGGTGACACAGGCGACCACAGCGCCGACGCTCATTAGGAGTCCCATGTAAAACACCGATTGCTTTCTGTCCCAGGCGAATTGATCCATCGTCAGCGATGTTCCTAGTCTGCAAAATTCAACGCCCAAGCCTTCAGATACCCCCGCTTGCTACACATATACCTATATCGAGTTGTGGGCGAGAAAATCAATCGAGACTTTTCTCGATTTCGCGACGACCTTTCTTTTG
The DNA here is from genome assembly GCA_900474305.1 of Cecidostiba fungosa. NCBI lineage: Eukaryota > Metazoa > Arthropoda > Insecta > Hymenoptera > Pteromalidae > Cecidostiba > Cecidostiba fungosa. The sequence goes on from UCOJ01001895.1 coordinate 9,290, forward strand.
TAGAGTGGAAAAACTTTGAGTTAAAAATACTCTTATTGCTTGTTGTGACGAGAAAGAAAGGCTATCGCTCGTTAAAAGTTTCACTCGCACTGAGAGCGATACTTGTTGCAGCGTTAAATACTTAAGATTTAAAAAATTGACCTGCTATTTTCATATAACGCTCGTGATATATTTAATCTCAAAGTGATCGAATTAACTAATAGATGCACGACTCAGTTTTTTACTTTAAAAATGAAAAAAAACGCCGCAGTAATAAGTTATTAGACACCCAAGTTTGCTCATTGTAATCTTAATATGCACCTACATATCCGTAATGTATAGTATTAATCGCTCGCTGCAAATAGCCAGTAGGCGAAAAACCACGCTTAAATAATAAAACGACGCTAAGAGGAAATTCATGTTGTGGTAAAAGAAGAGATTGCGAGAGATTGCGCTAATTCGCTTCTACTTCAATAATTAATTTTCGAACATTATAATAATTTCACTTTGAATAATAATGTATCCCTTATCCGCGCAATTACATCATTATCACGGTCGTTACGCATAGATATTATAATGTAAGTGCACATAAGCAGGAATAATTTTAAAAAATAAAAGCATCAAACAGATCTTTGAATAAGCTAAGCTCTATATTTACGTTTCTAGCAGCACGAAGTTGAAGACCAAGACAAAGAAGGCCCATATCAAGGTCCAAGCCGCCAGGTAATCCGGTTTCATGGATTTCCACGTCTCCTTCTCTGGACGAAAGAGAAAAAGATGGAGCAGTAAATACAAAAACATACACGCAGGTGCACATATAATATATCTATATAAGCATCACAGCGCTCCTTATAAGCTCTCGAGGCAATATGAATAAATGATCAAGATTACCGGATGCTTTTCCCTGATCTCGCATTGCCTCCCTCGCGGCGATCTTGTGCTCTTTAAAGCTACAGGGCAGAAAAAGGCAGAAATTGAGTATTCCCATAAGTACGTTGATCCAGCCGGCCGCCGTGTACATATTCATAGGGAGTCCCATTAAGATGAAGCCGTCGTCCCCTAAAGGAGTTACGGCGGTTTGCAGACCCGGTCCTACAACGAAACCAAGCACCTGAAAATTTTTTTTATTGCAGAAGAAAATTAGAGCAGCAGTGAACATTGCGATACTGTTTATATCATCGGGATAATTCTTTTGTACACATTTTAATACGCTACAGATCGACACGTAAGCGTATATTACAAAACCAAAATGCATATTAGTTAATTACAGCAGCCGCGGTCTTGCAAAAATTGCCTATAACCCCTTCCAGCTTCAAAATTGTAATTTCCAAGTTGAGCAGCATTACAGACTCCGCGCGTCCCCCGTCTCAATTTGAATATTTGAATATTATCTCTCGAATCGCGCAAGCCGCCTCGAGCGCGCAGAGAGAAAGAGAAAAAAGAAAATAGAAAACAGGCAAGAGACATAGAGAGCGTAGTTGGCGTATAAATAAATACAAAGATAAAATGGAGAATCTCGACGACAAAGTCGCCGGCGTGAATTACCTGAGCCAGGGAAACCATGGAGACAGCCTGCGTCCTCTCGTCGAGCTTCGTGGCGGCGGACAGATAGGAGCGCGCCACCGCGATGTTGGCTGGAACAAGACGTGGGTGTACGCGTTATATATAAGGCTGTCGCCGAGACGTTCTTAAGTCCCCCGCGTAAGACTCGGATGGAAAGAAATAACGCGTGTCTCGCGCGAGAAACAAGGCGAAAAAGGAATAACTATTATATAGCAGCCCTGAGTCCGGTCTTTTGCAGCGATACGGGCAACGCAGTCGCCCCGAGGGGTTGCTTCCTGCAGTCGAGCTTCGCTTTAGTTATGCGGGGCTTTTCAAGAATATTTTTAAGCAAAGTGTAATCCACTTAAAATGGTTTTACGAAAATTAAAATTAATTGCGAGAGCGCGCTGCGAGGGGTAATATGATTCTTGCTTTTGAATTCCGTTTAGTGCGAGTATATTTATATATAAAATTTATATATAATAATTCAGATTCCCGATCGAGCTTGTATAGATTACAAAATTGTTGGCAAAACCGATGTATGTACTTGCGGACCGCAAGATCCACAACCAAAGTCTTATCTACTATACGACCTACATATGGGGTAGATCTATATACAGTATACACGGCAGAACAGGCAATCGCGCGCATTGTTCAACTACCGCGTACACGCTGCAACATCCCGGCAGGCTGACCGCGTTATAGGCAAAGTTCGGATCGCCGCCGAGTATATTTAAGAGCACATCATACCAGAGCTGACGCCGACGAAGAACCTCGAGACGATCATGACGAGCTTGTGGTCGCCGGGCAGGACCTCGAGGGCGCTGTACATGGCCGATGCGAAGGTGAAGAGGCCGAGGGTCATGAGCAGAGGCAGCCTGACCGAGCCCCGGCGATTGCCCCACCAGCCGACCAGCGGTGAGAAGAGCATCTGACCCAGTGGATTTGCCGCCACCACGTAGCCCATGAATTCCTTGCCCGCCGACTTGTCCAACTGCAACGAAATCCGCCCAAACATGCCGCTGTACTCTTTCATATATACTATATGTATAATGCGCCGCGGTCTCGCTGCAGGCTCTTTGTCTATAATACCTTCTTCTTCTTATTCTTCTCCGTTTTCTTTTTTACGAACCGATCTCTCGCGTCGAAAACAAATCGGGGGTTGTAGCGGCGCGGATTCCAAGCGTCCTCGACTCTCTGTTTTTGTCTCGACGGGCAGCTCGAGAATCTCATCAGTCCCCCTCTCTATATACTTTCGCAGCTTATAGAGAAGAGTTCGAAAGAGAGCCGAAGGAGAATCGCTGCAGCCTCCTTTGGGCTTTTAAAGCGCGAGGTTTTTAGCGTCGTTTTTTTTCGAGTTCCTTGCGCAGAGCCGAGCTCCAGTCCCCAGATGGGAATTCGGCGCGGCTTTTCGGCGTACTTCGAATCGCTTCGCCGGAGAATTTTAATTCAATACATTAGAGACGCAAAAAGCGCGCGCTCGATGCTGAATTTATAGCGCGCGCTCCGCATACAGCTTTTTCTCAAATACATATATGCGTGAGCAGCTTCTTTTGTATATTTATACTCTCGCCGAAAATAAGAAAACTCGAATAGCTTTCTACAACTCCGTGGAATATTTATGTATGTTAATTATTATATACGAATTTTTGCGCGCGTATTATTGAACATAACAAGACCCGTACGTCGATCGCGTGTGGTCGAGAGGTAATTACTCCGAAAACCCGTTGCCGTGATTACTCGCACAATCTCGCACAAAGAACAGTCGCAGAGAGAGCCGTAAATCTGAGAGCTAGAACTCGCGCCACACACACACACACACAGCGAAAAGTTCATCTGGAAAATGGTGAGGGCTTTTATACGTTGGCTCGTAAAAATCATCTGCGAAACTTGCAAAGAAAACGCTGTAGCGCGGGGTTAACGAGCGGGAAAACTAAAGCACTAAAGTTGCGCTTGGATTGAGCCGCGATGCGCGCTTACCTTTTGTAAGTACGGCCAGACTCCGGTCAAGATGATGCTAAATCCCAGCGACATGAGAAACATTGTGAAGTAAATTACGTAGATGCTCCTGTAACGCTCCCGTCGCTCTTCCACTGTCTCGAGGTCGTCGTCGACGAGCTCGGGACGCTCCACTTCGCCCTCCGCCCTGTTTAATAAAACGTATTTTATTAGTAAAGCAATCGTTTCTCTTGTATGCAGTTTACTCTATATCAACAACAAAAATATATACTTAATATAGTACTATCTATATAGTCTAGAATAAAAACTAGAACTTATCCTCGAAAAGCATGTCAAGTTGACGTATACCGGCGCAGTTAATTGACGAATCACCTGTTATTTCGTCTGCAAGGGTCACGCATTTATGTCAAAATCATGCAATCACATGCGCAGATAATACTTGCCAAGAATCAACATCATATAATTCATGATGCATCGATGTAATCTAAGCGAGGATGTCTAATATTTTGCGGCACGCAACGAAAATGCATGCGTTCGAGCGTTTCATAGATGCACACGTTTTTATAATACCGACACGTTAACCTGACCCCCGGACAAATTTGCATGATTGTTTTTAATGACTGCGCTGTAAAACCATTTCGCGCTGCAGTTAAAGCTAACGGGGATTCGTTTGCAACGGAAAACATTACTTTTCTTTTGTAAATATACATTTCCATATTGATAAAGCCTACATTATGACAAGTCATTAATATTGTTTGAATGTTATTGTTCCATTAATACACATGTATTAAATGTTTATTGCGTAATACTAAATTTTTCCCTTTTTTATAATATCCCAGATATACTTCATTTTGTAATATTTCAATCTGCGAATCATTCCACTATAATGAATTTTATGTACAATAAAATTGTTGTTCGATAACATTGCCTGCTAAAAGCATGTAATTAAAAGCATGATTTAAAAGCTTGAAGCATAATAGCAATAATCAATACAAAAAAAATGTTTCGATACTTTATCATAATATGGAACAGTGTTTGCTTTACTCTTTCTCTCTTTATCATTCCGTTGTAATGCCAATGATTTTATAGAGGCGAGATAAAAAAAAAGAGTTTTAAAGTCGTTCAAGGCTAGCTATCTGCTGTTCGGTAATAGAACGATTCAGTAAAGTTCGCAAGTTTGAATCACGTATACGCACGTGACATGTCGCCAGAGTGTAAGAAAGACATAAAAGGACTCTTTCACGACCTGGAAAAGATTTTCGAAAAAAATACGACCTTTCCCTTTTAGGTCGAGTCAATGGTTATCAAATATAAAACGTGTACTTAAAAGATATTCTGAAATTGTGTATCATACTTACAAGAAATATATCGCGAAAGATATAAATTACACTTATCCTATTGCAAATAACATGACTTCGTTTTTATGACAAGATTTTTTAGTTAAAAGAGACGTATGTAAATTTAAAAGTTGTATAAAGCATACAGAGAAGTTTCCTTCAATCCAGTTTTACCGTCTCAAATTAATTAATTGAAAAATCAATTTTTGAAGTAAAGCATTCGCAAAATTTTTACCTATATTTGAGTTAACCGACTACTTAAAAAATCTAGGAGAGTTTTCATAATTTACTAAAAAATCAGTATTGTAGTCATCAATATTACAGGATAATTTGTTTGAGGATTTATTAATTTTAGGGAATTTATGTGATCTCTTGTAAGAAGACGCAATTTTAAGACTTCATTGTTGGTTTTTTCAACGTAAGCACAAACTGTATTGGGCCTATATTTAAACGGAAATCCATTTGAATCGCAAAAGCATTGATGGACTAAGTTTTGTTTTACTTTTCGAACTGCTGAAGAAAAGTGTATGAAGAGTGTGTGTCTAAATAACTCGTTAATTTTGATGCATAGCAAAGTTAAATTGAGACGTTGGCAAGTAAACAAAAATTGTAATCTTGCATCAATGGAAAGTAATTTTCATGCAAGTGACTTCTCGTCATTTTCCGGGAGCCGGGATCTTTGTGCTCGATAATACTTTAAAGAAAAAAAAATAAAACAAAATTAATTACAGTTCCGCTACTCTTCTACCACAAGCGTTCATCTCGTTACAGAACAGCTATAACCATCAACTATAAGCTGCATCAGACAGTAAATATACAGCAAGAAAGAAAATAGTAACTATATTGATCACCGACCTTGTTTTCCTCCAGCAGGTCATGATCCTGTCGGGACGTTATCGGCTATGCGTCAAAGGGTCCGGAGAGCCGCGCGGTTTCGATAAAAGAAAAAAGACGTCCACTGACAGATAAGGCGTCGTCCCTTGGCCACGGCTGCGGCGTTTTCCCGTTCAATCCTCTGTCATAAAAGTCGCTCATTGCCCGCCGATCTCATCGTTCCTCGACGTCTCTTCGATGCTGCGGCTGCTGCAGCTGTATGCTTGACTCGTGGTGGCCCCTGGCTGCGTCCCTGTCTCTGCGAACAACAGTGCGATTGACAAGTTCCGTTTTTTTTTCGTTCGCTTCTTTGCGATATATTGAAGCTTGTGAGAACTGCAATTAGTTGGCTAAATATTGACTTTATTCCGCGTTTGAAATACTTCAAAAGGTCGCGTCTCTTCTATTTGAACTGCGTGATAGCGTTCTTGACACTTTTATCAGTATACGTTATTTTTTACAATATTTTCGTGATACATTAATTATATTCTAATTTCATTGTCGAACTAATTAATGATGGCTATCTAATATTTTTTAAACCATTTTCCTCTTTTAGGTTAAAAATACAACGGTGTTGCTATATTGGCTATCCTTTAATTCAGATTAAAATTTATTTTGTAACAATGCAAAAAGAAACAATAATATATTCTTTATTCCTGTATAGACTTTACATCTGTTTACGTGTTCTCATTTCAATGCAAAAAGAAAATAAATAAAAATAAAATTATTGTATTTACTCTATCAGATGCAGCATTTTTCTTTTATCACAAAACATTTAATTTGTGCCTTATAGCATCACGAGAGTTCAAAACAAAGTTTGAATGATAACGTTCTTATTTTATCTATAACGACGGCTTCGATGCGTTGCTCATCTTTCACGTGTCTTATTCTCATAATACCGGCACATGTCGACTAAGCTGATAATAAAGTATGCAAAATCATCCGGCGCCTATCAAGTTAGCATAGTGATACAAATTTATAAAGTATTCGTTATTATAACAAATTTAAGTAATTATTTTATTGCGTTCAAACAAAAAATGTTTACAATTTTGGTGGAAAATTGAGCATATTCTAGGCAGAATTTCTAGTCAAAAAGCGCGTTCAAATTCTGCAAATACTTTTAACCGAATTTCTGATATTACCTTATTTTAAAAAATGTCGTCCATACATTCCGCCCAGAAATATGCTCAATTTTTTACCAGGGGAGTTGAGCATTGAAAACATTGTGTTGCGTCAATGTTTCACCGCATACTTTTACCGCCTATATGCAAATTCCTGAGCTGTTTTTACTCGCGCACTGGCACATCAACATTTCGTGAAAATTTCCATTCGCACATATCATACGCAGTCTCGGCTCTGAAAAACACACGAAACTCGTAGCTCATTGTTATTCTCTCAAAATCCGTATACTCTACAATGAGTGTCGTATACAATTACCTCTGAGCTGATGTATACGCCGCGGTATTCAAGCACTATAGACCGGCGAATATCACTGTCGTATAAGTAAGCATTCGTTGCATCTTCCCGATCCGCGTTCGACACGAGACTGCGGCGAAATTTTGATGATCTTCTGCGCGTTTAAATACTCTAATCTACACTAAACACTATATCGGTGCAGAAGGATGACAAACAACGATATGACCGCGCGCGCTCCCAACTGTTCCTGTGCACGGGGCGACGCATCGCTCGTCTCCGTTCCTGATGAATCACTCTAGCCGATGTTTTTATCTCATCTTTCTCTCTCTTCCTCTCTCGGACGCAAAGTATTAGGCAAGTTAGTATATAGTAGTATCGAGGCCGCTGCTGCAGCTACAATGAGCGAGTCAGTCTTGGTCGAGGCGCGCGATGATGCATATACTTATACAAGGCAAGTCACGCGCTCGCATTCACGAAAAGACGCTCTCGCGCGCGCGTAAATGAAAGCTCCCTAGATCGCGTCACTCGTCGTGTACCTATATATATCTGTATATAATGCATGCGCGCTGCACGGAGGCAACAGGCGCCACAGGTGTTTTTGCGGGCTGACCGTGCCGCCGCCACCGAGCGAGAGAAAGAATCGCCGCGAGCGAGATATATTTATAAACAGGCGCGATTGTGCGAGCGCGTTCTTTCTCTTTCTCGAGCGAGAGTGAGAAAGAGAGAGCGTTTTGTAGAGGTGCACGCGTATTATAATATAACTCGGATGCGCTCGTGCCACCTATTACACGCGCCGCTCAGCTGTGCGAACACAAAGAGCGCGTTGATGTACACCTATAAATATAGGTACTGTGTAGACTGTGTATGTATACTCACGAGAGTCGGAGATGATAGGCGCGTCGTCTGCTATTTTTGACAGAGCGTCATCGCAGAGAGTGCACTTTAACAATAGTCAACGAAAACAAGATGCACGAACGGAAGCCGTAAGACGATGAGCTAGGCTGACGTATCGCTCTAGAGACATCGTGAGCTACTCCTATATAGATATATGCGGATCGGCGAGAGAGGATTTAGATTACGGTATATAGAGCGTCGCTAGAAGACGATCGGAGAATCTGGAGCGCGCGCGATAAGCGATAAAGTGGATCCGCGAACGAAAACTGCCGGATGAGAGAAAGAGATGGCGCATACACGTACATACATACGCGCGAACGGCCGAGAGAAAGAGAAGGAAATAGATAACGGAAAAAGAGAGAAAGTAACGTGTACTGAATGAACTTTTATACACACGCACACACATGGACGAGTAGGAAGATCTCACAGCTGCTAAGACGGCGCTCGGCTGACTGTCTTTGTCCGATCGGTCATCGCTCGACGAGTGTGCTTCTGCTGCTGGTCTTTCCACTTTTCACAAATCATCGCATGCACGGCGTGTACATACGTGCATGAGGCCGAGTTTACTCTGTCGCGCGCCGCGAAAAGACCGATGAGCGAGCACGCGCACACTGCCGATGGACGGATGGAACGTACGCGCGCTCGCAATCGATTTCACGATCACTGCGGGATGTGTGTTTTATTTTTCCTGATGTTTCGAGTGATGTATAGTGTATAGGTATGTACGAGCGGTCGAGCGAGAGAGTTGGAAAGCTGAAACGTGGTTCGGAAAGTCGACACTACGGTGCGCCACCAACCGCGGAGTCATTTTTATTTTTTACCGATCGAAACTGCATGCAAGCGATCGCGGCTGCGGTGTAGAAGCTTCGGTTAGCCACCGAGAGGTGGCACCAGGTTTCGGTTTTGTGGATTCAACGGTAAAACGGTTCTGGTGATCCGTAGAGCAATCCCCGTATTTTTCCACGAAATTTGACGAATAGACTTGGCAGAGCGCTTTTTACATAAGTATGTAACAAAGTTTCAAAAATTATATGGGCAAAATACATGTCATCAATCATGCATTCATTGCTGTACTTACTATCAGGAACGGTTAGTGATTTCGGACCTCCATCGGACATATTATCTTATTTTCCCTATGACGATAATGTAGGGACCCGTAGTTCCCCACTATGCCGCTAGCGTTCAATCCTTTCCTGGGGCGGGCGTGGGGGCCCGGTGGGGCCTTTCTACAATAGGTTCAGTTCAGCTGTTCCGCTTGTTAGTTCAGCTGTTCAGCCATTACATATCTTGTTCACAAAGGAGGAAATAAGGGGTCCGCTATCTATATACTTGTCATTCATTATTGTGAAATTGTCTATTAAATTGATTAAATTTTGTAATAAAATTTCGCACTTTTTCACTGCTTTTATATTAAAGTTGTTTTAAAACTTAAAATTTACTATTTTAATGCAAAATTCAATTAATTTAATAGATAATTTTACAATCATGAATGGCAAGTATATAGATAGCGGACCCCTTCTTTG
>UCOJ01001896.1:0-18910 GCA_900474305.1 Cecidostiba fungosa
GAGTTGGCTGGCAACGCCGCTCGTGACAACAAGAAGACGAGGATCATTCCCCGTCATCTCCAGCTGGCCATCCGCAACGACGAGGAGCTGAACAAACTGCTCTCCGGGGTTACCATCGCCCAGGGTGGTGTCCTGCCCAACATCCAGGCTGTTCTCTTACCCAAGAAGACTGAAAAAAGCTCTTAAACTTCTTTAAATGACTTGATAATCATTGACCAAAATAATCGGCCCTTTTCAGGGCCATCAAATATTTAAAACGTGCTGGATCAACTAGTTTAGTCTTTACACAATTATAACAATTTTTTTCACATATGTAAATTTATAGGTATTGAGTAGGTTCAATCATTAGAAGAAAATGCAGAAAATAAAATGAAACTACAAAAATATAGACAATTGTAATATGGACAATTTCAGTACAATCTGAACCACTTTAACTAACAATTTATAATATAATTTTATTTACGCAAATTTATTTGTCTTAAAATATCCACAATCTATGGTAACTAAGTCGGCGGTACTTTCCATTGAACAGAGAGCATGCGTGATCAATTTCATACTTACGGTTATATTTCTGTTTTTTTATCCGTTAGGGTTATCTCCGAATTTAAATTCGGAATGTACCCACTACCAATTGAAAAACTATTTATATGTAATATAACAATGTTTATAGAATTTGTAGTTATGTTGACTCAGATTTGAGAGGATTCACAGAAACTGTTTTCTAACACTTCGTTTTCCAACGTTAAAAGGTTGCACTAATGCCTGATGTCTATATTCCATAAAAATCGAGGACCAGAAGACTCGCCATAAAAAAAATCATTCCGTTGCGACAATGGATTCCGTGCACATCACGCATCAAGTCAAGCTACTGCATAACAACTTATCAGCCCTTATCAGGGCTATATCCTTACGCCATCAGCCGTGCAATTTAAACTGAGTGAGCTCACTGGCTGACCGCCCCCCTGAAACCCGACATCATCGGAATCAGGAAGAAACCCCTGCAGTCGGCCCGAGGGACTCTGCCCCAGACGCTCCTGCCTGGCCGGCGATTCTAACCCAGCATCGAGTGGATGCAACTACTAGGATGGGGGAAACAACTCTCAATACGCCGACTGATTCAAACACCGTCATCTTCGTGCTACAAGGTAAAGTGGCCGAACTCGAGACGAAACTGTTGTGTATGAGAATAATAATTTATATATCGTGCCGTAATTGAATCGCCACTTGTGTCGCGTCATCGCGTCGTGCCGTTTCAATTTTTTGTAACTAACTTCATGTTATAACAGATGGCGTCGAAACGAGCCAGCGTGCACTCATCTCCTCCAAACATACGATTATTTATTGTATAGTTTAATGTTAAATAAATATCATTAATAAAGATACAACAGAAACTTAACAAAGTCCTACTCGGGCTCGCAAAAGCCGAATCTCTTCTCACTGCACAAGCCGCGGTAAACAACAATCCATCTAAAATCACTCGCACAGAGACAAAACCAGCTTCCTCTGGTAAACCCGAAAGAAAACGAAAATGGACTGCCGCCAAAATAAACTTAAACGACGCAAAGTTCCTCTCAGACAGCGAGTCTGAAACTGATTCTTCTATTTCCGACGAAAGAAATACAAAGCCCCCCCCCCCCTAATCATCATCCGGGAGAAAAACCGCTGGCCTAAGATCCAAAGAGCCCTAATTGAAAACGACATCCAGCTGCGCAGTGCAGTAAACATCTCGGACGGAGTTAAAATCTACCCCGACTCCGTAGACAACTTTCGTGAAATCACAAAAAAAATTGGACTCAGCTGAAATCCAACACACGACTCATCAGCTGAAACAAGATCACGAACTCATCGTAGTTATTCGCGGAGTAAACGAATCATACACCGAAAGCGAAGTTTTCGAAGAAATCCACAAAAAAGTCCCTGCCGTCAAAAAGTTTCCCGCATGCGAAAAGGTTTGAAAATCTGGCCCATTGTAGTCGTACACCTGGACCCACTCGCGCTTCACGCAAAATCTATCTTTGATATAAACTCTGTAGAAGGCCTCAAGGTTACTGTTGAACCTAAGAGAAAATCAAAACTCACCCCCCATGTGCAAACGCGGCCAAAAATTCGATCACACCGCTATACAAAAATCTACTATGTAAAAGCCGATAGAAAGATCATCTGAAGTATTAACTATCTTACAGATGTCTTCCCCTATATGAACATTGTTTTCTCTCAACAATGAAAGTAATTCTTTCCTGGGTTCATTTAATAATGAACAATCCCATATTAAATGGTTAATATCATGTATACCCTCGCCACAATCGCAATCATCATTTTGCCGGGAAGCCACAGATATAATATCCATAATAAACAGATGTTTTTCTGTATTTTATATGTAATTCTATGTATATAAATTTTTATTCGAGTACAGAAAAATTATTAAGTATTACAATATATAAACTATCGATTCGACATTTGTATGTCTTTATAGACAACTGGTAAAATTCACATCAACTTATGTAATTTTAGCCACTTGGCATTCTCAGATACAACTCGCCTTTCGAAACTCGCTATTTTTTATCAAGGACACCCACCTTTTGCATATTTCTATTTGATCTAATCGAGCATTAGGTATTTAAATACTATCTTATTTTTATATATTAGTTGAAAATAAAATAATATATTCTTACCGTCATCAGATTAAAATTGTAAAACTGCATATTCATTATGGCAGCTATAAGAACTGAAGACGCTTGAAGATCTGCATTGATCTTTTATAATACTATGCTATTTTTTTTTTTTTTTTTTTATACTCGTGGTGTCAGGGATAAAGTTTTTTCAAATCCAGTCGCGATTTAGAGGTCGAGTTTTTAGTCAACCGTTCAGTTCAATACCGATGCGTAGCAGATTGACTTCAACGTCGCTATAGAGCACATAGTTTGCCATCATGACAGTGTATTTAGTGTTAATTCTGTTTGGTTTAGTTATTTTTCATACATGGATCCGATACCGACGTATGGGCAGGATTGTCGACAAATTACCCGGATTGCAACCTTTGCCATTTCTCGGCAATATGTTGAGTTTGATGGGTGACAAAGGTTAGCGCAGTAATTATTGTTTATTGTAATCAATACATTATCAAATAAATAATTATGGTTTTTAAATTCACATAACTATACCTCATTTATTATTTGAAAAAAAAAGAAAAAATACAATAAACCTTCAACTTTTTAAATTTAGATCAATTATGGAATACCATGCGCAGGCTTGCAAAAGAATACACCATAACAAGAGTATGGTTTTTCACTCGTGTATGGGTCGCTGTTCGTGATCCAGATGACATAGAGGTGCATATTCTCACGTTATGAAAACTATTTTTCACGATAATCTGTAATGGATAACTTTTTGCATTTAGGTACTACTTACGAACAAAGTTAATTTAAACAAAAGAGCTGTATACGAGCTAGCTTTAAAATGGCTGCAAACAGGTCTTCTCACAAGTGGTGGTGCGTTAAATTTCTATATTATTTCATACTAATTTTATTACAATTATTCTCCAAAAGAAAAAATATATTGCTTCTGCAGGTGAGAAATGGACTCATCGTCGAAAAATTGTGAATACCGGCTTTCACTTCAACATCATGAAAAAATACGTCAAGATTTCGAGTGAACACGCGGAGCAATTCATAGAGAAAGTTAAATCGCACGGCGATGAATGTGTTCTGGACCTTGTGCCGCTGTTTTCGGACCTCACTTTAAAAATTATTTGTGGTATTATTTAATTCGCAAAGATCAATTATAACTATACAAAATATTTATACTTGATTTATTTCATATTTTTACTTGTATTTATATTATAAGTATGGCTGTATAATATTTTTTTTGCAGAATCGGCATTTGGCGTTAATCTCGATAAATTGGATCCCGAACTGGTGCAGCAGTACAAGGGAGCACTTCATGTCATGTATGATTTGGTTATCTACAGGTAAATTATACGCTTTGGTATAATATGGTAATTTTTGTAACAATAAAATCCATTATACATTTTTTTTGTTGATAATTCACGCAGATCAACTAGACCATATATCAGAGATTGGATGATGAATTTTTTGCCCATCGGCTGGAAACAAAATCGCGCTATCAACATTCTTCATAATTTTACTAACAAGGTTTGTTAATTTTAGATATTCTTTTACAATAATTCAGCGAACGTTTTTTAAACAATAACTCACTCTGTATGCTATTATTTTTTGTAATAGATAATTCAAGAACGGAAAGAATATTATAATAAGCACGCATCAGAAAATCGGTCGTATCAAAGTTTCGTGGATGATGTTGATACCGCCGAGGGTGACGATGTGCTAGATGGTGAGATAATAAGTTTAATTGAGCTGCTTTAACCTAATTTCCGTTTATTAGTATCAACTAAATTATTTGCAATATCAGGACGTAAAAAAAGACTGGTCATGCTTGACGTGCTGTTATCAGCAGAAAGAGAAGGCCTCATAGACGCAGAAGGTGTCAGAGAAGAAGTAGACATATTCACGGTCGCTGTAGGTATCAGATCAGTTCATTATGCAAACTTAGTAACCAATGCTAAATATTTGTATAAAAAAACATATATATTGCAGGGTCACGATACAACCGCGGTAACAATGGCATTTATGTTGATGTTGTTAGCTGAAAATACAGAAATACAGGTAATCATAACGTAATATACGGTTTAAAAGATAGCAATGATTTTTACCGATATAACAACTATGACAAGCATAAATTGTAATTTAAGGATCGGGCAAGAGCAGAAGTTATAGAAATGTTCAATGAAAACGGAGGCAAACTGAATATCACAGAACTGCAAAAGTTTGAATACTTGGATCGATGTATCAAAGAAACTCTACGATTGTATCCACCTATTTCACAATTCGTACGTTACATACACGAAGACGTTCAACTAAGTAATATTTTCTCATCTAAATACTCATTAATAATGAAAAATAAAAAATGAACTAATAATTATTTGCTGCTATAACATTTTTAGAAAAGTATCTTATTCCTGCTGACGTTGATGTGCTATTTTTGTCTTACGATACTCATAGAGATCCTAGACACTGGACAGAACCAGATAAGTTCGATCCAGACAGATTCCTACCAGAAAATGTAAAAAAACGCCATCCGTTTGCATACATACCATTTAGCGCTGGTGTTCGCAACTGTATTGGTGAGCGACGTTTTTTTTTCACATTTATGTATATTACCTATTATAGACTTATATAATAGCTACGTAATTAAACTACTTACGCCAACCTTACGCGTACGTTTATAACTACTATGAATGAATTTCAATTTTTCCAGGCCAAAAATTTGCAATGCTCGAACTAAAGGCAATGCTAGCTCATGTTTTGTACAATTTTTACGTCGAACCTGTTGATTTCACGGCGAATATGAAACTCGAAACGTACATTGTGTTGCAACCTTCTCACCCGGTTCACGTGAAATTCATCAAAAGAAATGTAAACTGATGATGCAAAACAAATTAATTTGCAATAAAATGTTGTTTGCCCATGAGCAGTATGTGTGATATATTATTAATATCAATCCCCTTCCCTCCGATACTTCGCACTTATTTCGATTAAAATATATGGGATTATTAATGATAATGTAAATTATTCTATATATTGTACAAGAATAATAAATTTTCATCTCTTTGTCTCTGTGGGATTCGGGAGAGCAAGTTTGCTTCGCTATACTCTGCAATACACTTGGCTTCTTTTAATTTTTACAATTTTTCAAAAGAGATCTCTATAATGCGTTTGAAGCTTATAAAACATATTTGTAGTTGAAGAAAAACGTAACACTGACCTTTATATCTCGCATGTAGACGCGCCCGAAGGAAGCGTTGCTATACAAAACCACCACGAAGACGCTTCTCTCGTGAACACATCCACTCCGGAGCACGGCAGGGCGTAAAAGAGTGCCGAAAGGTAAGTATAGCTAATAATAGGAGACAATAACGCGCTCGCCGATTGGTTACCGCCGATAATCTCACTTCGCTTTTCCCATTGGCTCACGCGTGTTATTCGTGAAGTTCCAAAGATAAAAGTTTAGGCTGATACAGGATCACTTTATGTTTGCCTATATTTTCTTTCGAAACTCGCATATGCGCAGCCAATCTGTTGGTCCAACAAAATAGCCGTGGGTTTCACCTATACAATATATTTGTCGCTTTTGCGTGATTTTACTTTTATGCGATAGTTACGGTAGGCAAATGGAGTTATAGTAAAACTATAAAAACGATATTTCCTCGTAAACAACTTTTGATTCTACATCGAGTCGATGCATACATTATGCGAGATAATTATAGGGTGTTTTTTCATCGAGTAGTTGAATTGATGTGGTAATCTAATATTACTTATAAGGAATTATTATATTAGGATTATTAGGAATAGGATTTGAACAGAGAAAAAAAAATCAATAAATACGTTAGGAAATAAATTTTTATTCCTGCTATAGTTTGCTTATTACTACATTTTAATTGTACATCTTATTAAAATAAATCGAAAATATCAAGATGGTTGTAAAAATTTTTACAATATTTCCTTGTCTTTAATTTTAAACTCATGTCTACTTTGAGCCAATTAAGAAAAAATTGCAGTCCGTTTTTAAAAAGTCTCGTTGCCGATTGCGATAAAAAGATCAGTTTTATTTATCATCTCAATTCTCACCTGATAATAGATAGATACACGATGTGACAGAATTAACATTGGACAGATCTTATATTTTAATAAGAAAACAAACAAAAATTGTATTCTTTGCAGAGTACTGAGACTAATACGAATTTCATTATATCTTTCAAAATATAATCTTCAGAAATCTGCAATAAATTAATTCCAAGAACAATGAAAGTATATTTCGTTTCGTTCTAATTCGATCTTGACCCACTCCTCGAACGTGAGCCAGATTTTGATCTAGATCTAAAAATTAAAAAGAGATATTAATAATATTGTTTGATAATATATTTTTGATAAATTTTCGGCTGAAATTTGTCCATAATTTACCTCGATCTCGATTTCGACCTCGATTTGGACCTCGACTTAGATCTCGATTTGGATCTCGATTTAGATCTTGAGTGGGATCTTGATTTTGACCTTGATTTGGACCTTGATTTTGACCTCGACTTTGACCTTGATTTCGAGTGTGATCTCGATCTCGACTTGGACCTTGATTTTGACCTGGATCCTGACCTCGATCTTGAGCCAGATTTCGATCTAGACCTTGATCGAGATCTCGACTTCGATCTTGATCCTGATTTCGATCTAGATCTCGATCTCGATCTCGATGGTGATCTCGATTTAGAACCAGATTTGGACCTGGACCTAGACCTTGATCTCGACCCAGCTCTGGATCCTGAACCACTTCTAGCAGAGCCAGACCTAGATCCTGACCTCGATCTTGACCTCGACCTCGACTTGGACCTCGAGCGTGAGCCCGAACGCGACCTAGATCCCGGCGAACGTGATCTCGATCCTGAGCCTGATCGTGATCGTGAGCCTGAACCTGACCTGGAACGTGATCTCGAGGCTCGCGATCCTTCGGAATCTGAGGCGATACGACGTTTGCCGTGTGGTGCACCTGAGTCACTCTCATCCCCGCTCCTAATTTTGGAGCGCTCGTTATCGCTCTCCGACTCGTCTGTTGAGATCGTTTCTTTAGAAATGATGCGGGATTTCGGCACCGTGTACTCCTTGATCGACTTCTTCGGTGATTTTTCCTTTCTGCCACCACTTTTCTTTCCACGTTTCGATTTCGGCTTATCATCCCCTGAATCTAAACAAGAGTAAAAAGAATTTATTAAAAAATGTTATAGATACCAGGTAATCCTTTTTAAATTTCATTAACAACTCGATGCTTACCTCCACTTCGGTCGTCTCGCTTTCGTTTTCCTTTTCCACGAGGCTTTTTCTCTTTGGATTCGCTGGACTTTTTCTTCCGTTGCTTTTTTTCGCGCGAGCTTTCTCCTTCGGCACCGTCGACCTCGTTGCCCGAGCCGCCACTGTCGCTGATGTACTCCTCGGTCTTGCCTTTCTTGCTGCCCTTCTTTCCTGACTTCTCGTTTGGCATTTCTCCAAAGACCAGAGCGTTTTTCGTCTTTTCCACGTACTCCTGGCGCTTTTGTAGCATTTGTTCCTCTTTTTGCTTGCGCATCTCCTCCATTTTGCGCTGCTCTTCCGTCTGGCGCATCTTAAATGCCTGCCTCTCCTCCTCCTGTTTCTTCCTGAGCATCTTCTCCTCCTCATCCAATCTTCTAGCTCTGGCGACGTGGTACTGTGCCTGAGACAGTAAATCCTGACACCTCCTGGCCTCGGCTTCCGCGACCTGCTCCATTCTGTCGCCGTGGCTGCCCAAGTACTGAAAGTATTTGTGCGACAAGCCCAGCTCGTGCACCGCTTGTAGTACCGTCGTCAGCGTCGATTTCTCATCTTTTAAAATCATGGTAGCGAGTCGCTGTAGGATGTAAGCTACGTTGTAGAGCAACACAGGATCTTGGGGAGCCACTCTACGAGCCTTCAACAAAGTCAACTTGGCTTCTTTTAATTTGCCAGCTTTCAAGTAAGCTCTCGCAAGGTACCCCAGTATCTCCACATGGTGGTACATGTAGAATTTGCGAAGGCAATTCTCGTACATTTGGATGGCACTGACGTACTGCTTCTGTTCGACGTAGATGTGAGCGATATTCAACCATACATCAGGAAACTCTGCAGTGGCTTCGCGTACTTGTGCAAAAATGTCTCGGGCCTCGTTGATATAGCCCTTGTGAGCCAACACACAGCCCACGCCGTTCGTAGCCCAGATGTTTTTGGGATCTGTCTTCAGTACCAGTTTGTAGTTCGCCAGGGCACGGTCCTGATGACGCTTTTCCCTCTCTTTCTCCTTTCCGCTCTGGTGCAGGGTCTGCAGCCAGATATTACCCAGCGCGATGAGAGAGTAGGTATCGTTGTTAGTTGATGGGTTTTTGAGGATCCTCTCAAACTTCTTTTGACCAGGACCCCATTCCTGCTTGGCCAAATGGAGATTGCCCAGTAAGGACCAGGCGTCGGGATGTTCGTTATCGATCCTAAGAGCGTCCTTGAACCAATCAGAGGCTTCGTAGATCTGGCCCTTATCTCGGGCCATGCAGCCCAGTCGCAGGTAACAGTCAATGTAGTTTGGGTGCTCTTTTAGAACGTCCTTGTAGAGTTTTTCAGCTCTGTCAAACATGCACTGGGCCTCGTAGACACGAGCCAGATTATACGTCGTCGTTACCGCTATGGAGTTGTAGTAGTTTGGGTCATGTTCAGCGTCGGCCTTTGAGCGTTCTAATGACTCCATCAATTTGTTTCTTGCCTCGTCGAGACAAGCCAATCTGAGAAAAAATTTTTTTTGCAAATAAGTTTCATATTAAATAACGTTTAATATTTAAAAAAAAGATAACGTACCTATATTGAAGCGCTGCAACATTATTTAAAATTTCCGGTGGAATGTCCGCTTGAACCTTTTCGTTTAATATTCGCGTCGCTGTTCCGTAAGCATTAAGCGAAGCTTGCAGATCACT
Organism: Cecidostiba fungosa; assembly: GCA_900474305.1. Classification (NCBI taxonomy): domain Eukaryota; kingdom Metazoa; phylum Arthropoda; class Insecta; order Hymenoptera; family Pteromalidae; genus Cecidostiba; species Cecidostiba fungosa. Next base: position 9,572 of record UCOJ01001896.1, read on the forward strand.
CTGCTCCAAAATTTGTGCAAGTTCAATCCAAGCTTCCACATCGTCTGGATAATGTTCGGTTACTTTGCGAAGATGATTTTTTGCGATATCACGCTTTGATTGCGACGTGGAGTTGGCATACAACGAGCCAAGAATTTTCATCGTTTCATAATTGTCTGGCTGGGCCTTTAAGACTTTCTCAAAACACTGTGCTGCCTGAAATAGTAAAGTAAAGTCAGTACATATTGAATTAAAATTTATCATTAGTAGAAGACATTTTTGGTGAAACTTACGTTCTCATTATCTCCACGATACATGTACATTTGTCCCAATCCATAATGTGGTAACACGAAATTGGGTGAAGCAAATTGAGTTGCTTGATAATAATATTGGAAGGCTTGATCGTAATCACCCTGAACGTGGAATGACCTGGCAAGTTGGTAACAACTCTCTGCACGCATTGATTCATTTTCTGTATTATGAAACGCGTGTAAAGCCAAGTGTTGAACTTTGTTGTAGTCCTTCTTGAAGAAGAAGTGATTAGCCAAATGGTTCAACACCATTGGATTCGTTGAATCAATAGTATAAGCCTTTGATAACATTTGTACACCAGCCCTAATACTATCAGGATTCTGATCATTTAGTTTCAATATTGCAAGCCCTACCAATGCTCCTACAGACTGTCCATCAAGTTGCAAGGCTCTTTCATACGCACAGCGTGCTTTTTCATGATTATTCAGTTTTATAAAACAATGCCCCATGCCAACCCTAACATCTGCAGGGCACCGTGGATTTGTTCGCAGTGCTTTTCTGTAGAAAGTCAGAGCACCTCGATAATCTTTTTTATTATAAGCAATACAAGCTTTACCAAGTAGAGATGGGATATTATTGGGTGACTGATTCAGAACAAAATTGAATTGAGCATCGGCTTGCTCCATTTTGTCACCCTCGAGCAAACAAAAGTAGGCTCTTCCAAGCAAGTGATTCTGTAATCAAAATTATAAAAAATTAGTAAAATCCTGTGTTAGGTAATTAACTAAAAAGTTATCAAAAAAAGAGAAATGATTTTTACCTGATCGTACATGATGATCTTATCTGCCGTAGTATACAACAAAGTAGCTTTAGTAAATAAATCTCTCTTTTTGTCCTTATTCTTCTCACGATTGGCTTCTCGAACATAATGGGCTGCCAACATGTCCAAGGCACGCATCTGGTCCTTTTCATAGTCACGGTATTCATTATTAGCATCAACTCTTGACGATTCAAGAATCTTGATAAAATCTTCAATCTTATGTTGCTTATGATACTCGAGCTGGAATAACATATTTTTTTAATATTCAATTCTTTAAATGGGTCATTTAAATTAACTGAAAATTGAAACTTACAGCCAAATTAACCCAAATATTGAGTTGCGCATGTTCTTGGCGCAGGATTCCAAGAACTTCATCACCATCAGGAAGTTGGTCCAAGCACAATTCTATCACCTATAAAGAAAATGAAAAAATTGCATTTATCGTTATGTTATGTTAGCAATAATAGTAACAAATGCAAACCACATTTTTCGCGTTTACCATACAGTGACTCGAAAAAAAATTGTTTGACGCAAGAATAACAGAAAAGCATATGCTAGCAGGTAGGTATTTCAGACCGCATTTGAGAGAAAGTGTTTATCGATGAAAAAATAATACTTTGACAGAAGTATAAACATATTTAAAGAATTGAGGTTAGGATCGCGTGTTTACTGTTTGGCAGCAGGTGACATAAAGCGTCAAAGTTAGGTGAAAAACGTTGGCAAAAAGCTGAAGAAGTATCGATAAAAAAGCTAACTTACCTCATCCGGGCTATCCCTCAACGGGATCTCAATGGATCCTGACATTTTTGGGATAAACGGCGACGAAGCCGCGCCGAGCGTCGATCCCCTCTCGTCAACAGTCAACAGAGCTTAAACAGAATGCAGAACGCCCAGAAACTATTCGGGGGTCCAAGTTCCGCCAGAGCATGCTCTAAACGCAGCTGGTCTGCTGGTTGATGTGCGTGATATATTCCAGGCTCGGCAACACTGCCCGAATAGAAATGAAATCCGGTTTACCTTAGTTATAATAAGGCCCTGAACAGGTTCACCTGAACAATACTTCAGGTGGTACTTCAGGCATAAGACCACGCGTAGATCCGGCCCTGCTCCTAATTTATCTTTTAAAAAAATCACTCTGAACGATACCGTACAATTGCCGGAATACGCCCCTAAAAGGAAATGTTTCGAGTACAACTTATCATAAGCGTAGCATTGCCGGAATATATCCTGAAAATACGCTACATAACCTTTTAAATTGTGTGTGTGTCGCAGCCAGCAGCTACGGTAAAAAATATTATAATTTATACTTAATTATTATAAGAAGATAAAGACTGAAATAAAGTTAATCAGAAAATAAGTCGTAATGGATAAAGCGATACAAAGCAAGAGATTGAAAAATCGCAATCATCATACAAAAAGAAAGCTCACTGAAAGTAGCTTTAATGAAGATAGAAAAATTATGCATTTACAAAGGGAATGTGAACAAGAAACATTATTAACTCCAGACCAAGTAAGTGCTGAGTCATCACAACATAAGTATCAAGAATTATATCATGATGGTGTAACATCAGATATCCCACCAATAAGTCAGACTGAATGTAACTTACAAAAATTTTTTGATAAAGTTTCCTCTGATGAATCAGATTCAGATTCTAATTGTAGTGAAGATTACGTGAATAGTGAATGCTCTAATAAAATCATTCATGAGAATGTGAAAAAGTCAACAACCTTGACTTGTTTGTTAAATTCATGGAACAACCATTGAGCCCTGAAAATAAAAAATTGTTATATGATTTTATAAGAACACCTACTGTTCAAGCACCCGAAAGCTGGCCTTTTTTTCGATGCAGAGTAATGAATACATTTGGTAAGCTTTATTTATTTTAAAAAGTTTACAAAGTTACTATACGATTGCCTAATCATATTGGAATACTTAGTGATGTTGTATTTTTTATATATCCCCAGAATCATGCGAAGCAGCAGCACATTTTTTAGCACCTAAGCAATTACTACAGCAAATTAATGTCACCCACAGTGGAAGTAACGATAAAAGTAAACCTAGGACGAAAACTGGTAAATCAGTGAAGACAGCCATTAATGCAGCACCAATTACAAGGACAACTGTAATGGCTGGAACAACTGGAAAGACGTCGACAGCTATTGATAAGGCAACTAAATCTGTAGTTAATACGACAACGCCATATGATAATATTGAAAAAGATCTTGATGACGTGCCTTCCTTAATAAGAAATGAAGCCACAGATTTACCTCCCTCCAGTGAAAAGACACTGTCAGGCCCAACGGTTAACGACAGCCAATCAAGAGGTAAAATGTTTAATTTTTATAAACTTAAATTTTTAATCTATTAATAATGATTGAATACTATTTTACAGAAGTGCTCAATGCTCAAACTACTCATGATTGGGAAGGTCATCGAAATAAGCGATTAAGACTGGCCAATCAATAAGCTTATTTATGAAATATAGTATATTTCAAGTTTGAATAATTCTATTTGTTTTTTTAGGAATTATATCATTTTATACTTTTGTATTTAACAAATCTTGTTTGCACGTACTCTCCGTATTTTATGTAAAATAATATTTTTATTAATAAATAACAGTCTTATTACTAATTTATTATTATATCAGTTTTTATTTACAAATTAATTAATTTATTTTTTTTATTATAATGAGCATTCAGGTTCTAGTCAGGTCCTGATCAGGGCATGATTAATAAATGTATCGATAATAGTAATCTTGCCCGTATGAGTACCTGACATAACCCTGATTTAAGCTATCACAAAAATTACTGTGTAACTTCAGGCGTAACGGATCATTGCCTGATATAAGCCTGAAATTAAATCCGGCCCTTATGGCCGCGTGGTCTTATGCCGGATTACGTGCCGGATCCGTTGCCGGATACGGACCTTTACTTAATCTTCAGGAACCTTATCCGGCCCTGCATTTCCCCGTAAATACATTTCTATTCGGGTAGGAGAGCGACATGCGCAAAACGTACTGCGCAATTTCTTAGACCAGTAGGAATGCGCGCGCGAGATTTGAATTCAGACAAACTGTAATCGAGATAACTTAGTGTAAAAAAGATGTTTAATCATACCAGAATTGATCGGGTAAAATAGCGTAGCAGGCCTTAGAATAATGCTCCGAGTCGTTGCGTTATTTAAGCGTCAAAATAAAGTTAGATCAAGAATTGAACTTGATGATTGAGCTGTCCTCTGACTTCCCCTCCACCGCAGATGTGGTGGAAAAGGGCCCGTTGTAAAATGACTTGAAAAGGGTTCAGCTGTGTGTGTATGTGCAATGCATGGACCTGGTCTCCGTCGCGCTATTTGCGTTGTCGTCGGCTGGCGTTCGGGTTTTCTTAAACACCCCACGCAGACCCTCACCTCATTATTTAGGCTTTTTTTCGAGGTTTCTTTACTTACCACGTGACCGATAGCTTTCAGGTCATCATAGATCCCGAGTAGGTCACAATCTAGGAGAAAGTGAAGTAGGAGGTCGATTTAGGTTTCTAATACGTGGTTGATGATAATGGAATAAGGAAATGACAAAGGACGGAGAAATTAAATTTGAGCTTAGCAAGGGAGCTGTGAAAGAGGCGAGATCGATGCGAGCATTCCCAGGCCTAACAAAAGATGGTACAAGGTCTTCAATGTCTTCACCATAAGAGCAAAGTGGACAGCCAACTATAAATTTTTATAGAGGCAAATGACGGTTATTCACTGCTGGCTTATAAAATGTAATAATAAAATATAAAAATGAATTGAAAAAAAGATTATGCAATAAAGTACATCTTAAAGATTTTTTTGAACACCTGTTTTAGAAAGATGTGCCCCCATTTTTTAAAATCCTCATAATATTCTACACAAAATATGTGTGATTTAGGGAAATTGATAAGTATGTCACACACATTTTTTGTTCGTTCAGGAAATGATTTTTAAAGTGTGGATTATGTATGGAATTATTATAGTCGAGTTGGGCCTACTGTATAGTGTTAATTTTGATATGGCTTATTTATACATGAAATTACAGCCTTGGCCCAAAAGCTAACAAAGATCTTTAATTATTTGGTAAAATTAATAAAACAAAATAGAAATTTCCGAAATCAATATGGAAGAAAAATTATCAAACATTATATTTACTTAAACATAGATGATTTATTGGTTTTGAATTTTTTCAGCAATATTACCTGCATATTGCTTCTTTTGAAAATTCCAAATATATGCCTTTTCTACAAAAAATATTTGTAATTTGTAAATAAGGATAAAACTATCTACATAAATAGAAATTGTCCCAAAAAAGATCTTATTTCCTTGGAACTATACCATCATCTTTAAGTTCGAGAATTATCAATGTTCAATAATATCGAGTCGACTCTGCCTCTGTAATATTTTAAACTAAGAAGTGAAGATTCCTCATTATAAATTGACACTATAATTTAACTAAACCAGAATCTTCAGTAAATTTAATACATATAGAGGCTTGTTCGAAAACATCTGCAATCTGAGGTACAAAATAATCACAGATTGTACAAATCAATCAATATCTAGTCTGAGTAGATTACAAATATCAATGTCCTGGTTCATTCTTTTTTTTGAGTACGTGCTGTTGGAACATATTGTAAATCATTCCACATGTTATACATCCGACAACCACAGATTGTGCACCAACTCGAAGTTGCATTATAAAAAGAGAAGGGGAAACCAAGAATCCTTTGGTTTTGTACCTGTGATATCCATAACCAAGTGCTCCGATCATTCCCACAATACCTATAGTAGATAAAAATATACATTAATTAAACTTTCTTTTTTTTTTATTTCTTTATTGTAATGCTTGTGAATACATACCAGTCATTACAACAGGCTTTTGTTGAAATTGTCTGATAATCGTAGACCCAAAACCTTCTTCATCATAAGAGCTGCTAAATCCATCGGTATTAGCTGGTGGCTGATTACTCGACATTTTGGATAAAGTTCAGTGGGAATCCGCTAATCTAGAATATCAAAAATTGACTTTGATGAAAAAAAAAATTATAACAAAAGCAAAATAGACAAGGTGAAGATGCAAGACTGTAAGACTATAAATATGATGTGTATGCACACCTGTCTCTATTATTATCAATAATCAATTTTATCTTTTTGTACTTTTTAGGTGAATCCCATACTAATACCTCTCAATGAACAAACTCGTATTGCATCATTGACAAAAAGGTTCTTTCCTTCAATACATTTCACATTATTTCGCAACTTAACCTCTAGCGGAAAAGATCAAGAAAAGATTACTGGCTTTAAAAAAATGTCGATTACATCACGATTCTAAAAAAGTCATTCACAAACTTTTCTTTCACTATATACAATGCCGACGACAGTTACCTTGCTCCGAAAAATCCCGCCCTCGCCTAAGACATGCCACTCTCGAATCTGAAATCCCTTTCACTTTCACGAGTTTCGTACACGATCGAAAAAAGTAACCAATTGGCAAATGAATCATGAATCGAAGGTGGTGAGGGTTATACAATGCGCGCAAAAAAGGCCAAAATTATCGCGGTATACTAACCAACGATATATATAGCAGACAGTGAACTTGAAACTTTCCACTTGAAGGGAATCAAGGTCACGGGCTCTGCGGTTCGATTATCTGGTGGTGTGTCAGCAACTGCACGTCAAGAGAACATCCTCGGCTTGGCACCTCGACACTACGTGCGAACTACGTCCGCGACATTCACCTTCAGCTCATCTCCAAAAGCTGCGCCGAACGAAACTGTACCACATGACAGCTTCTGCTATGCAACCCCCAACCTCCCACCACTCGCGGTAAAACTTTCCGAGATAGTATTATATATATATAGGTATTACGTTTCGCGCACGAGAAATAAATAGGTATACATATATTTAACTCTTATATTTGGAGGTTTTGTAGGTCAATGGGCTGCAACGATCGGTGCTGAAGTCTTTATAGCGTAGAAGATCGTAAAGTCTGTTATTAATGATGAATCAATGAGGAAGATTAATGGATATTGGCGGATAAATATAGGTATGACTTTTTCAAGCCTTACCTGATGAAGCGTTTAAATTTGCCGCCTTTGAGGAGCCACGTGGTTACAACTTTTTCGAAAGTCCGCCTCGGGGCGCTAGTGACTTCCGTGGAAAAAAAGAATGTGTATACGTCTGACACAGTTTACAGAGTTACGGAGGTCCGTGTGTGATGACCAGCGATGACTGATGACGAATGTGTGATAAGCGAATGGAAATAAGGAATTTCTGGCTCTGACGGTAATTATATCATGATGATAAGGGAAATTCTCTAGTCATGCTTGATTGAGAGTATTGTGTTTGTGTCCCTCGTGCTCAAGTCGTGTGCGTGAGAGTCGATACTTATATCCTTAGAATAGAATGGAAATTGTTGTTTTAAAATTCATAGAAAGTAGAAGTATGCTAATGAATCATGGAATAAGTTGACGTTTACTTACATTCAGCCTACGTGATTTTCATGAGAAGTACCTGATTAGTTTATCTGGACGTGATTTATCCTGAATACAGCATATTTTCCTGATTACGAAATCATTTTTGGCCATATTGTATGCATTCATGATACAGTCTCATAACTAAAAAGTTGACTTGCTCTATGCTTGCTCTCATTTTTTTAATTCCTGGTTTTTTGTTTTCTGTGCAGTGGTGTCCACTATACAATGGCGACCGAAGATCAGAATGTTTTTCGAGTAGGATCTCGAAAGAGTGAGTTGGCTTTAATTCAGACAGAATATGTCATAAAATGTCTGAAGAAACTTAACCCTGAAAAAGAATTCAAGATAGTTACGATGAGTACCAAAGGAGATAAAATACTGAATATCTCACTGCCAAAAATAGGAGAGAAATCTCTGTTCACGGAAGAGCTGGAAAATGCTCTGGAAAACAACAGAGTTGACTTTTTGGTTCATTCCTTGAAAGATTTGCCAACTACGTTAAGGGAAGGTTTGGCTCTGGGTGCAATCTTGGAACGTGAGGATCCTCGTGATGCAGTAGTAATGTCTAAAGCCTTCAGTGCCTTCACCTTGGACACTTTGCCACCCGGTAGTGTTATAGGTACAAGTTCTCTCAGAAGATCTGCATATCTCGCTAGAAACATGCCACACTTGAAAGTAGAAAGCATCAGAGGAAATCTGAACACAAGATTCAAAAAGTTGGACGATGAGAAAGGAGTTTATGCTGCCATTATTCTAGCAGTTGCAGGATTAAAAAGGATGGGTTTGGAAAACAGAATAAGCCAATATATGGATGCTGAGGAGACGCTGTATTGTGTTGGCCAAGGAGCTTTAGCAGTCGAGTGCAGAGAAGTAGACCCCAGAGTTTTATCCCTCCTAGAACCCCTAAATCACTTCCATACAACGTTAAGATGTGTAGCAGAAAGATCATTCTTAAAATATTTGGGTGGCGGTTGTTCTGCACCAGTTGGTGTTTCGAGTAGTTTGGAAAATAAAGAATTGAAAATCACAGGTGCAGTTTTGTCATTGAATGGAAAAGTGATGATCAAAGACAGTCTGAAATGTAAATTGTATATGCCTAATGATGATGGAGAACCACCTAAAAAGTGCCCTTACAGAGAACCAAGAACTTATTGTGGTACAGTACCAGGCAACATGAATACCATCAGTCTTTTCGGTGCCGAACAACTAGGCAAAGACATTGCAGAGAGTCTGATAAAACAGAACGCGTTAGACGTAATGACGGAAGCGAGAAATGAAATCCATAGCACGGTTTAGAACAAAATAATATATTTTAAGGGTGGGGGGTTTATTATTACATATTATATATGTAAAAAAAACGTCTATACTCTCTATAATTCTGTATAAAGTTATTAACTATAGAGGTTTTATTGTTTAGTCTTGTTATACTTTAAGTTGATATATTACATATTATATTATATTGTAAGTTACCAAATTATAAATATTGTATATTTACCTAAATTTGAAAGAAATAAAAATCCCTTTTTTGCATTTGAAAATTTTTGTTCTTTTAATCCTATAAAATTATAATGTTATATTGTTTGAAAGAAGCTGAATTATATTATTAACTGCTGTAAATCCTGTGTCAAGAAGTTAAAAATAATTTGAATACAAAAAATGTGATCATGATTTGTTTTGAAGTTTGTCCCATTACATAAAAGATATCTATATTATTTTTTATTTATTAAATAATTTCAGCCAAATAGGCCCAGAAATGGACTTGGTTTACAAAAACAAACTTACCACACTCATACTTCCATACACAT
>UCOJ01001897.1:0-19007 GCA_900474305.1 Cecidostiba fungosa
ACCTTGAGCATCTATATGATAGTTTAAGATGCATAGAATTTTTCTCATATTTTTTTGTTACTACACACTTTGTTGTGTTTCAACACTTTGAATTAATCATCAAACTGCTCCACATGCAACACAGTCATTTTTTTAATTTGCGCGCAAGTTTTCCACAAAAATCACCAATAAAAAAATTGTCCGACTAAAAAATGCAAAAGAACCCTTATTCGTTGATTTGCCTTCTTGGACCATCGACAACTTCCCCCTGAGTCACAAAAGTTCATATGGCAAAAAGTTTCAGCGAAGAAAATAAAAGTAAAACTGAGTTTTACTTTTCCACGCTTTTTGAGTTTGGGAGAAGACAACAAATTCAAAATCATCTAAACTTTAAATGACCACCTAATTATAGATTATTATAAAATAATAATGTATGAAATTCGAAAGTTCATTACATTTTTTTTAAGCGAAAAGTGATAATTACAATATACTTGCGAGAAGAACGTTGGTTGTAATTCGATGAAAGAAAAAATAAAAAATTAATAACGAAGTGTGACTCACGGCAAAATTAATGAAAAGCAGCATAAATGTATTTTCAACGCAAAAAGAAGCTTCAATTTATAAGCTGAGTTTTATCTATATTGGATATACTTAGTTGAGTAAAAATTATGAGCGATTGAATCTGGTGAAAATCCACTTGATTTCGTCAAAATTTTAATTTAGCTGATTTTTTGCTTACCGACCGTGCATTTATTAAAAAAACTTGTACTTTCATTCAAGCAATTTTTGCACTCATAATAAGGGAAAAAATATGTTTCAAGATTTGTCCTTTGTTTTTTTCAGTTTTTTGATTTCTTGCTAACAGTGTTTCTTTTTTTTACTTCTACAAACAAATCTTATGCAAATCTACGCCTTTCAGAATTCCGGATTAAGCTGAAAACATATTATAATGGATATTTACTTTAAAAACAGCTATTTAAAATCTCAAACATGATTTTCAAATAATAAACAATGTTTAAGCTTGAACAATCAAACTTGATCTCAGATAAACGCAATTTTATTATTGCAGTAGATAATTACGTTAGTTGTCAACAAATTTAAGCTGTACAAACACAAAAAAAAAACAAAAACGCGCGAGTATTTTTTATCAGTTGCCATCAGTGCAGTAAATTCTGTTTTTAAATCAGCCGGCCAATATGCTTGTTACCTTTCGTTCAGTCGACTTTACCGACGTGCGTAAGCATCGGAGATCGATACACGTTATCGGGAATCAAGATAGATCCAGTCATCACCGGCTGAAGCGCCGGACATGACGCTCTTTTCCAAATGAAAATTAGGTAAATAAGTTGGTATAAGCAGATGCACAAACAATCGCCTCGACCGTTATTTCAGCGCATAAAGTATATGAGAGCCGTGAATCAGTGCTCGTATAGTAATGGTTCACCGACGCATTTTGCTTGTTATCAGCTTGTTATAGAAGAGGACAACCCGGGGGGTCTCGTATAATATGTGGTATCATCAGGATTTAAAGGGAATATAACGAGCAAATAATGCGCAAGTAATGAAACTGCTAAAACGGTTTTACGAGCGAAGTTGGCGCCACGAGGGGGCAGCAGCGGACGCATATACGTGTATGCAGATGAATTGTAGCCTCTCTCTCTCTCGCGCTTATCTCTGTCTTATTGCCAAATCAAATGCCATGTGTTGGTGGCCGAAGCGCCTATAGTACACGTGTCCAAAAACCGGATCAGCGACCTACTGTTACCGTTGGCCGGCGTGGTAAAAGTAAAAGTCGTACCGCGGCGCTTCTCCAAAGAGCAGCTCGAAATACTTGTAGTGTGTATAGCGTCGTAAGCTTGTACACACACACACACACACACACACATAGCAGCGGATATAACGGTTACAGCGGCAGCTGCCGGGCTCGTCTGTGTCGTAGGACTGTGTGTAGTGTAGGTATCCGCGCGATCCGGCGTCCTGCGCAGGATAGGGAGAGCCACGAGAGAGCGCAGCGCAGAGCGGCCACGTCGACAGCCCCTCCGCTACCTCTGGCAGTGGCAGCAGGCATCAGCAGCAGTACATGCACAGCAGTAGCGCGCACGCACGATGCTCACAAGCCTGACCAGCTAATCCGGACACTTTCGACGACTATTCACGGGAAAATGTGCACGCCACGAGACTGATCTCCGACTCCCCGACTCTTGCTCCGATTCTCGCCTCCGCTGTCTGTGAAAACTTCCTGCTCGTCTCTTCCGCGTCAGCCAGCCGCCTTCACGACTCACCATGGGCAGTAAGTAGCAGCGGTTTCCCCGATTACACCCGCCTATAGCCGCTTCTCCGCGACTATTATTTTGCAACTCATCGCTCCCACCTGCAACTGACGCTCATTCTCTGCCTCTTTTCAGTCAAGTTTCTCGAGGTGATCAAGCCCTTCTGCAGCATCTTGCCGGAGATCGCGAAGCCCCAGCGCAAGGTGAGTACTGACATATGCCACGAGCACGCGTCCCTAGTCCCTACTCAACGGCCCCGTTGGCATATTTTTTCCTGCCGTATGCTACCCGTACAATAATGCATGACAGCCGCGAGCGCCTCGCGCTTTATCCCAACATCTGGACCGTGAAACGTGCTTCTCTTCTAACAGCCGCGCTCTATTTCTTCCTTTGCAGATCCAATTCAGGGAGAAGGTACTATGGACCGCGATCACGCTCTTCATCTTCTTAGTATGTTGCCAAGTAAGTATGCCAGATTTTTTCCAAACTCGCGCTCCTGCCGATGGCACTACTTTTCTACATCCACCTGCTACTCATTGCAGATCCCCCTCTTCGGAATCATGTCATCGGACAGCGCGGATCCCTTCTACTGGATCCGTGTCATCCTGGCCTCCAACAGGGGCACTCTGATGGAACTTGGTATTTCTCCCATTGTGACATCTGGCCTCATTATGCAACTGCTGGCTGGAGTCAAGATCATCGAGGTCGGTGACACGGCAAAAGACAGGGCTCTTTTCAATGGTGCACAAAAGCGTAAGTGACAATTTTTTCATAACTCTCGCCATTTTGGCCCAACCTTATCCAACCTGGAACTAACGTTATGCTGCACTGCCCACAGTCTTTGGAATGGTCATCACTGTTGGACAAGCCATCGTCTATGTCATGACTGGAATGTATGGCGATCCCGCTGAAATTGGTGCTGGAGTTTGTCTGTTGATTATCATCCAGCTGTTCGTCGCTGGACTGATAGTCTTGCTGTTGGACGAGCTGCTCCAGAAGGGATATGGTTTGGGAAGCGGTATCTCACTTTTCATTGCTACCAACATCTGCGAAACGATTGTCTGGAAAGCATTCTCTCCAGCTACTGTCAACACCGGACGTGGTACTGAATTCGAAGGTGCCGTCATTGCTCTGTTCCATCTCTTGGCTACCAGACAAGACAAAGTCCGTGCTCTGCGAGAGGCCTTCTACAGGCAGAACCTTCCCAATCTGATGAATCTGCTGGCCACTATTCTGGTCTTTGCCATAGTCATATACTTCCAGGTAAATACAAACAATTTAAGCATTATAATGTCTTCCTACTCTTACCATTCCATTGCATCATAAATGGGGTCGGCCGCTTAATGGAAGTATATCAAGTGCAAAGCATGCACTTTGAAATGCTTGGTCTTTACATACATTTCACAATGCATATTTGTTACAGAATTAAAGAAAATTTAAATATTCTAATTCATGAATATCTTTTTTTGCTATTAGGGCTTCCGAGTGGACCTTCCAATCAAATCTGCCAGATACCGTGGACAGCAGAGCAGTTATCCCATCAAACTGTTTTACACTAGCAACATTCCAATTATTTTGCAATCTGCATTGGTCTCGAACTTGTACGTCATTTCTCAAATGCTTGCTGTGAAATTCCATGGCAACATCATTGTGAACTTGCTGGGTGTATGGTCTGATGTCGGAGGTGGCGGTCCCGCTCGCTCTTACCCTGTGGGCGGGCTTTGCTACTACCTCTCTCCCCCAGAATCCGTTGGGCACATTGTTGAAGACCCTGTGCATGCCTTCCTTTACATCCTCTTCATGTTGGGATCCTGTGCTTTCTTCTCCAAGAGCTGGATCGAAATCTCTGGAAGCTCTGCCAAAGATGTAAGGATTTTTAAGTTTAGTCGTTAGTGAAAACTAATCAATAAATCAACTTTGCATTAATTTACATTTTTAATGTTATTCAAGGTCGCCAAGCAATTGAAGGATTCCCAGATGGTTATGCAGGGTCATCGTGAGAAATCTTTGATCCACGAACTTAATCGTTACATTCCGACTGCTGCTGCATTCGGTGGTCTTTGCATCGGCGCTCTTTCGGTATTAGCTGACTTTTTAGGTGCAATCGGCTCTGGAACTGGTATCCTACTTGCCGTTACGATCATTTATCAATACTTTGAGATTTTCGTCAAAGAACAAAGTGAAATGGGTGGTATGAGCACACTACTCTTCTAGACTCACGAGATTAACGTGGACTTTAAAAGTGAATTTTGTATTGACGAACTGAAGCATAGTTTATTGTGAAGAAATACGTTTGGCGTTGTTTACGAAGATTCGTATGCTACGGTGGGTATAATAATACGCGATTATGGATTCCATACTCGTGTTACGACTGTAATACTGAATTTAATTTTAGCGAATTTTATCATTGTTACTTTATTTAAAGTTCATTTTCGATGTAAAATTTTTTGTACAATGATGATCTCGCTTAAAATACCGACAATGTTAAATAAGAGTGCATTGTTGCAAGTCAATGAAAAACTATCTAATGACATTTGTACATAGTTTCTTTAGAAATATGAAAAAAAAATGTATTTAGTCTAATTCCATTCATACAACAAATTTTATAATTATTTCTATATTAATATTCATTTGGTTTTGTTAACCATGCTTTTGCTTATATTATTGGTTTAATAATAAGGATTTTTAAATTTTGTAATTCATGAATTTTGTAAAGTAACAAAACTTTTTCGAAAAATTTGCTGAATGTTTTTTCTCTAATGTCCTTGCAAATATATCATTGTTATAAAAAGCTCTTTTCTTTCTCCTAGTTTTCATTATTTTTCTAGCATTTTAATCAATTTGCGAAAGCATAAAACAGACTTATAACTATTACAATCAACAGAAACGCACTGAATGAGCATTCCATTTGGGTGTGCATAATTTACTTTGTCTTCTGGAGCATCACTATTTTACCACAGCAATCATTTTTACAAATAATAAGTCTGATATTTTACAATCAGACTACTCTAAAAATAATTTCAACTAGGGAAACAATAATATTAATCATTGTTGAATTGCTTTTAGCAAAAAATTATTATTTTTTTACAAAGTTTTAAATTCCACATACCAGTAGGTACTTTTATATGTTTTATAATGTACTTACCTATTTAATAAAAAAAGGAGAAATCTAATTTTTGTTTAAAAAAATGTTGTTAACCCTTTTCCTCGTTAAATTCCTTAACACTGTACGAAATTTCATATTTACGACGATCAAAATGTTAATTAACACAGGAGAAATCTTCGTTACATTTCTTATACAATATTATATCACACGCGGACACTTCAACAATAAGCGAATAAAATGCGCGAGTTAATTGCTACAACTGTCACGGAATAGTCGCGGCTATTACATTTTTAGATTTGATGAAATGAATACATACGGCATACCAATGTTATGGGTAAATATAGCTAAAACATATTCACATGAAAATTTGTAACAAGTTTTATTAGTAACTTTTATTTTATTATTATAGTTAGGAGCGTAAAATTTATTTAATGTTTCTAAAAAGTCCTTCAATGACACTCTTGGAAAATTATTCATCAATTAATTATAAAACCCAATTCAAAAAATCTTAAGTTTATTGATCTAATACTGGTTATTCAAAGAACACTGATTGAAAAAAATTTACTTCGATTATGCACTTGTCTGTGAGCAGATATAATTACATTAAAATTCATGAGTATTGCAAATGCCGAATACAACTGACCCGTGGTAATTCGATACGCCTGCTGTCATCTTTGCATAAGAAAAGTAAGAAGCGTTATTCTGATCGGATATCGGATCAGTGGTGAAATTAAACAAGCGATGAACAATAATGAATTCACAAAATCGATTTTATTAAAAATGACAAAACAAATTAATAAATAAATTTGACAATCAATTGGGATGCACGCTGTTGTGCTTTTTCGACTCTTCAGCCTCGGCGTCGATCTTCGCGACAGTGAGATTGAGCGCGTTTCTGGAAACGCCAAAGACGATCGTGGCTAAAAAAGCGACTTCCACGAGCCAACTG
Source organism: Cecidostiba fungosa (assembly GCA_900474305.1). Lineage (NCBI taxonomy): Eukaryota > Metazoa > Arthropoda > Insecta > Hymenoptera > Pteromalidae > Cecidostiba > Cecidostiba fungosa. The sequence continues at coordinate 6,305 of UCOJ01001897.1, forward strand.
GGCACGTTGCTGCAGAAGAAGGTCTTGGAGATGACTTGAAGGAAGAACGGAGTCCACAAAGCCACGGCGAGCAGAACGTTGACTTTGAACACTTGGTAGAAGCTCTGCATCCTCTCGGTTTGGCAGGACAGTTCGCAGGCCGCTTCGGCGAATCGCGTGCACTTTTGCACTTCGGTTTCTGAACCTTGCGGCTTCGCTCGATTCGCCGAGTCGTTTCTCGCCTGGCAGTCCTCGAGCTTCTGGGCGATTTCCCGACACTTGTAGTGCGACGCGACGAGCAGCAGAGCCGACGCGAGGACGGGCACGAAGTAGACCAGGCTGAGGAAGAGGAACAAGTGGACCTGGAGGAACCTCGTCGACACGACGCAGCGGTTTCTCGCGCAGCGAAACACCTGCAGCCTGTTGGACAGCGTTCCGTCCTCGTCGTTGAAGAACCGGTGCGCGAACGAGCCGACCACTCGAGCCTTGGGTCGTCCTCCGCTGGACTCCGCCTGACTGAGAAGTGCGCTCGCGTCGAGAAGTTGGGAGATGTTGAAGTGCTGAGGGCTCCGATGCGCCGGTCCGCTGGCGTTGGCGAGAAGCGAGTCGTTCAGAGCAGTCTGGACGATCGCGTAGATCCTCGAGACGAGCTCGTGGGTCTCCGAGGCGTTCGGACTGGGCCAGAGCAGGCTGTCCTCGCTGCTGACGTAATTGTGGAGCGAGGAAGAGCTGCCGAGGGGATCGACGCTCAGGACCTCGGCTGCGGAGAAGAGCTCCTCGGCGCAGTTCTCGAGGGGAAAGTTGGCCGCGAGCGTGCAGGCGAGATCGTCCATCGTGCGGTTGGCGAGCTCGATCCTCCGGTGCTCGGCCAGCTGGAGGACTCCGCTGAAGAGGGCCGGCAGCAGCCACTGGCTCAGGATCGCGAGCCCGGTGCCGTACAGCCGTCTTCCGGCTGGAGAGCCCCTCCTCTTCGGCTGCTCCCCGAGCCCGACCGAGGCTTCCAGTTGGGAGCAGCGACGCTCGATCCTCGAGGTACCTGTGTAGCAGCTCGTCGAGAAGCTGAGGAGGGAGACGAAGGCGTTGGCGAACGGCACCAGGAAGACGGCGTACTGGAAGAAAACCGCCTTGAAGTCGCAGTCCTCCTCGGCTGCGGTGGTGGACGAATTGCTCGACTCGTGGACGAGCCTCGAGCCTTCGGCGGAGATCAGCCTGTAGTCTCTGCCGGGCTCGAGGTAGAAGCGATGCAGAAGAAGCACCAGCGAGGTCAGGAGCGAGCTCGACATGTCCGAGATGCAGAGGACGGACGCGGAGGAGCCAAGACGCGAGTTCGGAGTCCTTTTGATGAGGAGACCGAGGCACAGGATGCCGGAGAGGAGCAGAGCGCCGGCCGCGACGTCCAGCGTTATTGAATGCATTTCCGACCTTCTCGCCGAGAGCGCACTGTCGCGACGGTTTCCGCGAATTGCCGGTGCTTTTCAAAGTCAACGCTTTTCCACCTCAGCTCTTTGTCTCTCCAGATTTGTGCGCGTGTAGTAATACAGTAAATTAGCGATAGCGCATAACTGTACCGCCAGTCGCTCTCTACATGAGGGTGGGTTCAATGTATTGCAGCTTTTTCATGCTGCAGTAGCGCATATTATGTTCCGGCCTTATATTATAAGCAACTTTTATGAACGTTCGCCGAAAATCTTTCTCAATTTCTCCGTAAATTACTATTGCAGTGGCGACAAAAATATATTACGAGTCCGCGCGAATATCGCCACTTTGCAGAGTGCGAAAATAACTATTTTGCGCACGGTATCGGAGAGTGCGGAAATAGCAAATTTATGCGTAAAGATATTATGGTTAATATAAATAATGTATGCAAGTTTAAACATTGTTTGAGTTTTCTATCTTTTATTCATTTTTGATACAGAGTGCAATTTACACAAAACGCACTTTGAATCGAAAAACGGTGTTCGGTACGCGTGCGATAGATGATTCTCCTGCAGTTCCACTCGCGTGTGTAAGTGTAACTGTCACGGGGGGACCGCCCACTTGAGCGACAAAGAACGCTTTCGCGCACTAGTATCGAAAACTTCTATTAATATATTCAAAATTATTATAAAATTGAACGCTTTCAACGTAATTTATTATTTAAATTTCCAAAATAAGTAAATTGAAAAAATAATATGTACTATTTCGATACTAGTGCGAAAGAGTTGGTTCTCGCACGAGTGACAATCACGAATGGAGAACGCATGCATCCAACATTGTTTTTAGATTGAGACATAATATATTCTTAAATTTTCAAAATTTAAAGAAAATGGAACTATAAATAACAGTCTAAAAAAATTTATCGGCGAACAAAAAAATATTTTAACTTCTGTTCTGAGCAACGTTTATTTCTTTTTTATTTATAACTTTCAAATAAGAAATAAAGAAAATGTCGAATTTTTGAGAAAAAAAGGGTTTTAATGTTCAAACTTATCTGTACAAGGTTATAAGAACAAACGAGATGAGGCACGATACGATACTAATTGATTGACACATTCAGTATTGAATGTTTACACGCGGTGCTAGTACCAGTAAATAACGCAATACTATATAATAAACCTCAAATGATGGACTTGTGTTATTACGCCGCGCACAAAATCTGGAAAATAGACATATATTATATGGTTATATGTATTGGCGGGTGTATCCGCAAGTGTTAGGGCAACGTTTCATCAATTCCTGTTATTTTTACATAAGGACTTATTTGAAGATACAAAATCCAGTTTCCCCGATTAAAAAAAAAAGGACTTTTATCTTATTGCCTCACAGAAGTAAATAAATTAATTAAATGACTTGAAAGCAAAAAAATCATCCGGTTAAACTGCACCATCATGGCATCATTATGTATTTTTACACTTTCGAGCGATATATCATAATTCAGATTAAAAATGCTTGTGGAATATTGATATACTAGCTTGTACGTTGCATGTATACAATATCGTGATTACGCGATTCTGTTATATGTATAGTCGCTCATACTACAGTGTATTAAATAGCTTATCTCGCGATCTGCAATATTAGAGTATAGTGTGTAACAGTAGGTGGTGTGTATTCAGACCTGGTATATGCGATAAATATATATAGGGTTCAGATAAGCGTTGTATTCTACTATTTCTCGAGAACGATCCAGAAAAATCCATCGAATAACAAATAAAGATTCACGGATCAGAAAAAGATGAGCGACAATAGCTCGAATAGAAATTACAAATTGAGAATATATGATGTTGCGTTGTATCGACGGCCGGTTCTGTAGCAGTATAATATATGCAATACGCAGGTATACTTGTTGAACGCAAAATTTGTCGAATCGGGATCTTATATAGCATATAGTCCATAGTATCGTTCAAGCTCGTTGCAACAACATCGCAAGAGGCGTCACTGTTCTCGCGTGCGTTACAACGAAAATAGATATTAATCTCTGCTGGAGCATTTTTCACAGATGATTAGGCTCCAATAAGTAAATAAGTATAGCCTAAGTATAGCCCCGCGGAACCGCAAAAGCGCTCGGCGCCCGCTGGCGCTGAAGGTTCTGGAAGCAGCTAGAAGGCCTGCCTGCTGGCCTGCATCAGCCCAATAGTCGTTGGACATTTGTATGAGTGTCTGCCACCGGCGCGAGCTTCATTGGTCCACGTACGCCGCGTGGGTCGCTCCGATTGGTCGGTCTGCGCTGGCTGCAGCCGTGTCGACGTCCCCTCACTCACGACCTCGCGAGTCGCCGTCGAGTGTATCGTATCCAAGCAAGTATAGATATACCTATACAGCCCACACTGCACACTCTCCGGAATATCCAAGGAGTACGACCGCGGCCCGCGGCCCTCTGACAGTTATAGCCCAGCCACGCGCCGAGCAGTTGTTTCTAGCCGAGTGTGCTTGCGCCCGCAAGCTATCTGCGTTCACTGCATCTCCTCCGAGACCCCTCGACATGAACAAGCTCGCCTTCGTCGTCGCGGCGCTTTTCCTCCTCGCAGGTAAGCAACTTATCCTAACTGCTCTTCACGCCTGCTCCGTATATCTCCAACTCCCGTTAAACACTAATACGACGGAGCTTTCATTCATCCTGCTTTTCATTCGTTAATACAGGATTTGCCGCTGCGGAGGACGACTTTATCGATGAGAACATCGGCACCGTTGAGGCTGATTTCGGCGCCAGCCGAGAAGCTCTCAGGACAGGTACGTACTTCCTTTTTTCCTTGACGTTTGTCTTGAATTTTTCAAATTCGCGCAGTCAGACTAACGCATGCCTTTTACCTCTGCTAGATGACCAAGTTGTGCAGAGAGAGGAAGAAGCCATCAAAATCGACGGCCTCAATGTGGCCCAAATAAAGGAATTGAGGGACAAAGCTGAGAAGTTCAACTTCCAGACCGAAGTCAATCGCATGATGAAACTCATCATCAATTCTCTGTACCGCAACAAGGAGATCTTCCTCAGAGAATTGATCTCCAACGCGTCTGACGCTCTTGACAAGATTCGCTTGCTCTCGCTCACAGACAAAAATGTGCTCGACACCAATGAGGAGTTATCCATAAGGATAAAGGCAGACAAGTCCAGTAAAATACTCAGCATCACCGATACAGGTATCGGTATGACAAAGCAGGATCTTGTCAACAATTTGGGCACCATCGCCAAGTCCGGTACTGCTGAGTTTTTGGGTAAAATGCAGGATGCATCCAATGCTCAAGAAATGAACGACATGATTGGACAGTTTGGTGTCGGATTCTACTCTGCCTTCCTTGTTGCTAACAGGGTAGTCGTCACCACCAAGCACAACGATGACAAGCAATACATCTGGGAATCCGACAGTGCCAGCTTCAGCATTGTTGAGGATCCACGAGGTGACACCCTCAAGAGAGGAACAACCATCAGGTAAATTTACTGACAATCGCTTTTTCCAATATTTCATCTTACAAAATTACTTGATTAATCTAAATATTTTTATACGCAGCTTGCACATGAAGGATGAGGCTTCCGACTTCTTGGAGCAAGACACCATAAAAAATCTCATCAAGAAATACTCGCAGTTCATCAACTTCCCCATCTACTTGTGGAACAGCAAAACTGTCGAAGTTGAAGAGGAGGAAGAAGAAAAGGCTGATGTTGATGAAGACAAGAAAACTGAAGAAGAAGAAGAAGATGCCAAGGTAGAGGAAGCTGGCGAGGAAAAAGAAAAGAAGAAGGTTAGCAAGACAGTCTGGGATTGGGAATTGCTAAATGACTCCAAACCAATTTGGACTCTGAAACCCTCTGAAATCACTGATGACGAGTACAATGAATTTTACAAGGCATTGACTAAGGATGCTCAAGAACCATTGGCCAAGGTTCATTTCATTGCTGAAGGAGAAGTCACCTTCAAGTCATTGTTGTTTGTTCCCAGAGTTCAGCCGGGTGACAGTTTCAATCGCTATGGAACAAAGGATGATAACATCAAGCTATATGTCAGAAGAGTCTTCATTTCTGACAAATTCAACGATTTGATGCCAAACTACTTAGCTTTCATTCAGGGTATTGTTGACAGCGATGATCTTCCACTTAATGTTTCACGTGAAAATCTGCAGCAGCACAAGCTTATTAAAATTATTAAGAAGAAACTGGTTCGTAAGGTCCTGGATATGATCAAGAAGATTTCCAAGGAAGACTATCTTGACTTCTGGAAGGAATACAGCACAAACATCAAATTGGGTATTATTGAAGATGCTCAGAATCGTGCAAGGCTTTCGAAACTGCTCATGTTCCGTACTTCTGCCCAGAATGAGCCTACCAACCTGGCTGACTATGTTTCCCGCATGAAGCCAAATCAACAGCACGTTTATTACATAGCTGGGGCTTCCATTGATGAAGTTAAAAAATCTCCATTTGTCGAACGGCTCCTGAAGAAGGGATACGAAGTCTTGTACTTGGTTGAAGCTGTTGATGAATATGCACTTTCATCTATTCCAGAATTTGATGGTAAGAAATTCCAAAATGTTGCCAAGGAGGGCTTCTCGCTTGATGAAGGAACCAAAGCTGCAGAGAAAAAGCAAGAATTGGAAAGCACTTTTGAGCCTCTTATCAAATACCTGAACGACAAACTTAAGGACCATATTAGCAAAGCTCAAGTATCAGAGCGTTTGACTGATTCTCCTTGTGCTCTTGTGGCCAGCATGTTTGGATGGACTGGAAATATGGAAAGGCTTGCAATCTCCAATGCTCACCAAAAGAGCGATGATCCTCAGAAGACTTACTACTTGAACCAAAAGAAAACTCTGGAAATCAATCCACGTCATCCTCTGATTAGAGAATTACTGCGAAGGGTTGAGCAAGATACAGAAGACAAAACAACTGAGGACATGGCTCAAATGATGTTCCAAACAGCAACTCTGAGATCAGGCTACATGCTCAAAGAAACAGCAAGTTTTGCTGAAAATGTTGAACAGCTAATGCGAAAAACATTAGGAATTCCATTAGATGAGGTTCCAGAAGAAGAAGAAGATATACCAGAAGATGTTAATGAGACTGAAAAAGAATCTGAGATTGATGCTGATGATGACAGAGAGCAGAGTGAAGAACACGACGAACTGTAAAGAAGAAGGCGTGTAAAATTGACTAAAAACTTTTCTTTGCTATGTTCTACATAGCAAAATTTACTAACTTGAATTTTGGCAGCGTTTAAAGTTGCATATTCTCCTTATTAATACATCAGAGATGATTTTGTATTCTTGCATTTTTGTTACTGTGTGTATTATAAAATCCCAGTAGAGTTCTATGAGAAATGTGTGATGAATGAAAACAGATTCATACTCAAATTACTGTAATGCAGTGAACATTATCTGAATCTAATGATTCAAATATGAATACCCTGTATGTATATGTACATACAACAATACTTGAATCAACCGAAGAGTTAAAAGTCAGCTTCTGTGGAAACTGGTTGATCAAATGATTACTTTATTTATTATTTGGTTTGCTCTTCCAATAATAAGTTATATAAAAATGTTTGTGTGAGACGACTGTATGTTAACTAGTGAGATATATTTGCAAAGTGAGAATGTATTTGTATAAAAAAAATATAAAAGATGTTCAAACTAAAACTTGTTTTGTTTTTATACAATCCTAAACTTGATAATATTTCTTATTTTGAAACTAAAAATTGCATCGGTTATATGTAATAATAATTATAGGTATGTACAAACCTGAATCGATGTTCGTCCACTGAGGCACGCAGAGAGACAGTGGACGTTGCATTGTATGATGAATCTAATCAGTAGCTAGAAATATAAAAGAGAGAAATGTCATTTTAAACATAATATTGTATGAACGGTGGAAACTTATTGTAGCGCCGCTACACGGTCAACTCATCATTGATACGGTTACCTATATATATTAGCGAGTTACGTTTATATAGTAATATATAATACCTATGTAGTTGTATACATATACCCACCTGCGCGCGTTTTTTCGAATTCAAATTTCTTTTCAATCCCTGTGCCGTGCAAAGCAAATACCTATTATATAACTATATAGCGTGTTCTCTCTATTAATTTTCATAAGCTAACTAAAGAAACCACAGAGAAATATTCAAAATCTAGTTATACATTGAACAGCTCTATATCATATGTATGTATGTATATAATTTTATATATATATATATAGCGGCAGTTGGTGCGGTGGCGGCCCATTTCTGTTTTTGAATCTACCGTCGCGAGTCACAACTTGCAAATACTACCTGTACCCTATACTATAGGTATAGGTATAGGCTTATAGCAGAGATGAGCCAGGTAGCTCACGTATATTAGCAGTATAGAATAGGCTATTACTATAGTCAGTTCGGATATATGTAGTGTATTGTAGTAAGCGCGCGCGCGGGCGCCTACCTACGTCACATGCGAAAAAAGAGCGCTGCAGGTCTCTGGACTCTGTCTGGCACTTCTGGCAGTAGGCACTGTAGGCAGAGAGGAGAGAGCAGAGCCGCCGCTGTGTTGTATCGTGTAAGTAGATATAGCTGCCAGCATTGCTCCGCGTCTCGAACAAGACTGACTGACCGTGACTACTGCCGTCGGAGGAGCGGTCGTTGTCGATCGTCTTCGCCAAGTGTCCACAGTAGCTCAATCTTCGGTTTCTGGCGTTTGCGTGCGTAGGAGACATCAGGATGATTCGCTTCGACTCGAGGTGAGTAGCTGCGGCTCTAACGTCCCAACCCCAACCCTCCCTGATGCATGCGCACTTCGCGCTACTCTCTGATGGGCTCGCAAACATCTTGCAGCAGCGGAGACCGTCGGCGCGGCCCCGTTCGATTATACGCAGCGAACTGGCCGATACGGACCGCCACGACCGTCTCCTCAGTCTCAGAGTGCCGGCTCCACGCCCTGGATCCGCGCGTCCTCTCTCTATCGCAGCTCTCTGTCTCTTTCTCTCTCTCTCTCTCTCTCTTGCACTCAGTCAATGGCGGCTACTGCGCGCCGATTCTTCTCCCCCGCGACCGGGACAATGGCCAACGGACGGAGTGCTTTTAGCCGGTGATACAGCGTGAACTTGGCAGTCGCGGTTAAGTAATCCCGGCGGACGCCTGTCCGCTGATCCAGTAGAGCTCTCGCGCCAACGGCCCCGGCCCCCACATAGGTACTTGTGTTAGATAATTCATGACGGCAGTGGCGGCGGCGCCAATTACGCTAGTCAATTGCAGCAGCCTCCGCAGGCTCTTCTCTTGCTATACCGCAGCTGGCCGTGTCCGACTCGGAGGAAAACACGGCGCTGCTTCCCTCTTTTCCACGCTCATCAGCGGCCACTCGTCGGCGCTCTCGCGGAGTCGCAGACTCGCTCGGTCACAATTTAGCCTTAATAGGCTAAAGTCACTTGTAAAAAGATGAAAATAGAGTCAAAGCTTCATTAGAGCCAAGCATGAAACATACTGTCTCTGACTGCGCCCACTGTCACAATTGGTGTCCTTGCCACCCTATTGATAAACTTTGCCCTCTTTTTGCACCTGTCGCGACGTCTAATTTCAAAGAATTTTCAGGTTCTGGCTGGAGAGATCAAAATTGGCATTATTCACCTTCTAAATCATACAAAACTCTCTGTAAAGTTCTCGGAAGCTGAATTTCTGCTTCTCCAAAATTTCACCAATTTATCTATCGGGCAATTCTGCTTGGTGTACCTGACTTGCAAGATCTCCACAACAAAATGAACGTCCAGGCCCTGCAAGTTCTCTTGGACAGCAACTCGGTGCCAGGAGCATCGGTGCCTGTTGATTTGTTAAAGGTAGCTCGTAGTATCATCCATAAGCAACGCAATCGCACTGGCAAGGGACAGCCTCAAATGCTTTCCAATGCTAAATTGCGTCTAGTGCTAGATGGAGAATGTTGCCTTGACAGACTTTATGGTGGCTACTTTTCAGGTATACTGTACTTTGTTAATTTGTACCTATCCAAATCTGCAATTTATTAATGCTTATTCAACTTGTAGACTGGGCCTGTGGTGGACAATGGAATCGAATGATACAGTTTCTAGAAGTCTTTATACAAGCTAGTGAAGCAGCAGGTCTAGAATTGGCTGTATTTTTTAATGGTTCTCTTGAATCTCCGAGGCGAGCAGAATGGATTCAAAATCAATTGAATGCCCGACAAAAAGTTAACAATGTGAGTTTGCATTACTTTTTAAAAGCATAATAGTATGCAGTTATCCCTTATCGATATCAAAAGCTCAAAATCTATGTTACACAATAGGTGTTGAAGCACATAGCGACCAAAGGAACTCCTCCACCAAAAATTTGGTGGATTCCTCCAGCATGCTTAAGGACAAGTTTACGAATGGCTCTTAGGCATTTAAATGTCACAGTTGTGAGTATACATGCTCAATCTATAATTAAATTACTCTTCATTATAACTTGACTAAAATAATAAGGTATTTCTAAATGTTGAATGTTTAGGTAAGTAGTATCGATGATCATCATCAAGAAGTCATTACTTTTTGTCGAGAAAATAATTATCATGGTCTAATTGCTGATGATGCAGAGTATGCAGTTTTTGATCCTCCAAGGTATTTTTCATCAGAACAACTCAAATTGACATACAAGGTTTGTCACTGCTATTATAATCTTTTTTTGTTTATAACTCGAATCATCAATTCAGTAATTATTTTTATTGACTTATGACTATTTTTCAGGGTTCCCTTGATACAAAAGAGTATTTGATTAGTGAACTTTTAAAAGGATTAAATCTTTCACCAGAAAGACTGTGCATCCTAGCAGCTTTACTTGGAAATCACATATTAACCGAATCTGACTTGGCAGACTTTTATAAAAAAATTAATCCAAATCCAAATAAAATAAATGTAGATCAATCCATAAGAGCGGTTGCAAACTTTGTCAAAGATTTACCTTCAATTGAACTTGATGATGTGGCACAAAAAATATTTGACTCTCCAACTGATCCAAAGTGTTCAATTTTCAAACAATCTGTACAATATTACGTCAATGGAACGAAAGATGGATTTTTACATTATAAGCCAATAAAACTAACCAAAGGTAAGCTCGGTGTTACTATTTAATTTGGTGCCTTTCATATGTTCATATGATTAAAATTACTTTTTTTATATTAAAAAAAAACAGATGAGGTTCAAAATGATCAAGTTCAGTCAATCACTTCTGATGTACCTTCAACTACCGAAGATGGAACGAATATGGAAACATCGCGTTTTGCATCTGAAACAGCTGAAAGTGAGCAAGAAAGTTTGAATGTGTATAAAGAGGCCACTGCAAATGCAAAAGCTGCACCTCAAATTGTTATTGAACCACCTGGTGTACAAGGTCATGGTGATGCCGACAATAGTCGGACTGAAGAAGATCAAAGTAAGACTGCCAAAATTCAAAGAATATCATTTAATATAATCCAAGTTTTCAACTATATTTCTTTCTAAACTGCGTAATTTTGATAGGCAATGGACATGCGGTTAATGGTACTCACAATCTTCTAATCAGCTCATCTAGTTCAAGTAGTAGCTCTTCAGCAACTTCACCTTCTCACATAACAATAGAACCAATTAAACAAACAGAGAAGTCTACTACAATACCAACTACTGTACCAGAAGTAATGCGTACGGCATCCGAGAGGCATCAAAAAGGATTAATGTCTCCTTACATTTATCAGATACTTGCAAATGGTGAAATCAAGTTACCTGTATTGTTAGAAGATGAAAGTAATAGGGAGTTTCCATCGATTCACGTTATATATAGACCAGTCAGACAAATGGTCTATGCCATTTTATTCAACTTACATCATCGTTTATATTTAGCAACTAAAAGTAAAGAGAAGGGAGGTAAGTAAAAAAATTATTTAAATCTAATTTGAATGTAAAATCAATATATAAAAAAAATAAAACTTTTTTTTAGAAACCGACAAAATCGAGGTGTCAGACGTTATTGTTAAAGAATGGGTCTGGTCGAAATCAAATCCATTCCAAGTGCCAGAGTTAGTCAAAGCTGAACAAATCGGTTGGGGTGTTCCGACAATTCAGCGATTATGGTTTGGGTAAGCATTGCAAATTTTAATTTTCAAAGAAAGTCCTTATTGTAAAAACTATAAATAACATTTTTTTTTAGTACCGGGATTGATGATAAGAGGCGTCGCCTAAGAGGATTTTTAACATGCATGAGATCTGACACTCCGCTTATGCTGAATACTGCCTATGTGCCGCAACATTTATTAGTCATGGCTTGTGTATTGAGGTATAACGATTATTTAATAGACACTGAATATAATTTATTATAAAAATTAAACTTTAAATATATGTGTATTATAATTTTTTTAGATACATAATGACATTTTCCGATAAAATAAAAATATTACGACGACAGGAACTAGATGCCTTTATTGTTCAAGCATTCTCACCGGAACTGATGAATGCTCAATATTTACAAGACTTACAGGTACGTTTATTCTATAGTTCCACGATTTATTAGCAACTTTACAAATTTTCTCATGTTCCGTTTTTCAGATATCTCTTGTAACTACTCGAGGGGTGCAATTAGCCAGTCTTTTTATGGCTGGTGTAGAGACAGCCCTCTTAGCGAATGATGCATGTGGAGCGCCTATCCCGTGGTTAATGTGTTGTCCTTGGCTGTACTTTGATGGAAAACTCTTCCACCATACTTTAGCACGTGCGACTGTTGCTAAAAATCTTTTGGATCTATGTGGTGGTAACCTTGATCGCGACCTCAAAGTTGAAAGAATGCGCAAAGCCGTTCTCGAAGGTGTCAATGTTGTTTTCGCTCGGCCGTTGCCTCCTATTACGCAAGGTAATTTATGACCTGAAACGTCTTTATAAGAAGAAAAGTCATAAAATTTACGTAGTAGCCTTATATGAATAACATAATTTTTACTGAAAAAGTTAATAGTGGACGAAAAAAAATTCTTTAATTATATAAGTCAAATTCTGGATCCCTTTTCCAGATTCCTCTAATTGATAAACTAAGTACATTTTACGAATTGATGTATGTAAATTTTACTCCAAACTTTTCTCTGCATCTCTTAAATTCTCTTCCATTTGTTTCTTTTGCATTTCGAAGTTATACTTTTAATCGATTTGCTATTTAATGGAAGGAGATAACTTCAACTAATTGCTTCGTGTTATCGAAAATTCAATGGTATTGCGAATCTCGAAGTTGAAACAATTTTATTGAAATCTGTTTATATATATATATATATATATATATATATA
>UCOJ01001898.1:0-18815 GCA_900474305.1 Cecidostiba fungosa
AATTGCATTAATGCAACCCTTTCTTGCAATTTAAGCGAGGCTCTAATTCGTAAAAATTCGTTCTGAATTCGTAATGCTGTTTCCTCTCGCTATACTATCCCTTATTACAAAACATTGGGGCTGTAATTACTAAACCCGTTTATAAACCAGTTAAATAGGTCACTTCTGAGCGTGCGATATATGCGGAAAAATGTACGGTAAAAATCTATGCGGAATGTTTCCGCACTCGCAATTTTTTCTTCCTCTCGCAGTATATAATACGCATCGTTAATTCTTGTGTGTATCTGCAAAAATTGAATCTGGGAAGGTGAACTACGAAGGTTTGTTTAATCTGCGCAGATGTCACTCTACGCTCATAAAAATTTATTCTCGTGATTCGCTAATCCGCTGATTGTCGTCTTAAATTTTGTTCTAAAGGAAATCCACTTGATATTAAACGATTCTTCTATAACCAAGAAAATTCCATTAAATACAAATATCTCAGTATTCGAAATATAAAGAGAAAATGCTTGATTATAGAAGAATCGTTTAATATCAAGTGGATTTCCTTTAGAAAAAAATTTAAGACCTCGATCTGCTCTGCTTCTGTTTTTTGACACAATTTGGCGATAATTATATAGTATATTCGTATTAAAATAATATTCATTGAGATACGTAATGTTAAGATAATTCAAACATCATAAAGCAGATTTTAGTATTCTTGTAGTAGTTATTATGAACGCGGTAGTTTTCCTTCATCGTTTCGTGGTAGTATTTTATCTTTCTATTTCAGAAGATAGTTATCCATGACACGAATTCATTTGCTAACTAATAATTATACCAATTATACATTGTGTAACACTGGAAAATGTTTTTGAAAATGCTTAAATGCATCCGACTAATTATAGTAAAACACGTAAAAGCCTATTTTTATATTTTTAAACGAAAAGTAATTAGAACAAACAGGCTTTCCTCATTTATTCAAAAGTAAAAGTATGATATTTTTACATATTAAAATGCTTTTAGGTAAATCATTAATAACTCATGTTTTAAATTTATTAATTAATTAAAATAAATACTTTAAAATTAATTATGTTTTTGCACGATGATATAATTTCCTCGCAATTTAATTATGTTGGTTTACAAAGTCGGTGCATTTCTTTGTAAGCATTTGTGCTCCAAATACTATTGCCTAGAATAACTGTAAATATCAAACTGATTATAGGGATGACGGATAAAAGCAAACCATCTCGTGGTCAGTTGAAATTAAGTTGCTTCTAATTAACGATCAGAAAACTTATGTAATGGCTCAGAGCTTCTCACAGATCTACTACATAATTTACATATAATATATCATAAGAAAAGCAAAGCCGTCCATACGCGTCATGCTTAAAGACTATAAATTAGGCTTAAAGTGAAATCAAGGTGAAATAAATAAACAGCCGTCTCTTTTCTCACCATCATTGGGTCCACTTAAGCGGTAGTCGGTCCTAACTGAACTTTTCCTAATCCCCCTGGTTCGCTGGCCGCGTTATACATTTTTCATCGTTCTTCACTGGCTGAGTCGAAACAACCGTAATAAGCATGACTGAACGCTCTGCGTATAGAGAAGCGTAGTTCGAGATAGTTGTATAGAAGACCCTCTCTCAAAACTGCCTGATTCTCTGTTATTTCGCTTATCTTTCTCGTTCTGAAACGATGATGACCGAAAAATAAAGAAAGGATCAGTCGTGGCCATAATGAAAGCAAACAAGAGAAAAAAGGAACGAGAAAGATAGTCCGCACGTATTGTGAAAGAAAGAGAAATAGTGATAATCGAAATGGAGATACTAAACGTGAATCGAAAACAAATATTTTCTGTTTACAGTCCGAGTCAAGATAACGGAGATGAATTTTTTCACATTCAAATTCCAATATAACATTCAACGAGTATAAGTTTTGGTATCACTCGGGAAATCTTTATTTTTAAATACTTCCACAGGCAATCGGGGTAAAAAAAGATAAAGGTCAGAAAAAGTAAAGGACAAAGAGGCACATAAGAATATGCACGGGCGCATAAAGGCTAAGCAGAGCGAGAAAGCGCGTGTCTCGTCGCCTTTAAACCTCTTCCTTTCTTCTTCTCCGCACGGTTCTATACCGAGACCGAGCGTTTACCTTCGAGCTCCGGTCCGGGCCTCTCGCCGTCGCCGTATATTATTCCGTAGCGGGCGATGCACTGAAGAACGCGAGCTTATATAGGTGTATATATATACATGTATACACGTATCTGGCGTGCGCATATACGCGCACCGTTCCGAGAAATACGAGCCTTCGCGCCGCGTATTCTTTCTCTCCCAGGGCTCTTTCTTGCAGTCTTGCTCGATTGTTCATGAAGACGCGCTGCATAACGTAACTATCATTATAATTGTAATTATACTCTGGATTTATTGTGTGTATGTTATTTCGGCCCGTGCTCCGATTTATATATAATAAAGTTGCAAGTTGTTTAATTTCGTTCGGCGAGAATCAAATTACAGCGCGATAATTTTAATCGCTCGCGGATATAAACCGCATTGCTAATGATATGTAATTAACTCTTATTTTATGCTCGAAAATAAACTGCTACATCGTATACGGACACAGATGGGTTTATTACCTCATCCTTGCAGTGTGCTTAAAAAGTATTCATAATATTAAAAATCCCGCCCACGGGTTTCTATAATTTCTCTTATCTATATCATCGTTGCAACATCTTCTTCATCGACAAAACCCGTCATATATACACACATGGATTTTCGATCTCCAGAGCCACCTCCTCCCCTTTCTCATTCTTATACGTTAATTTACATCGACGGCCAGCCGCTCTGCATATATTGGAAGTATCAATGGACGGCGCGTCGTTACGCTGCACTTTCTCGCATAATAACGATTTTTCGAAAGGGGGCAGTCTCTCGCCTCTGCTCTTCCCATCCGGCTTTCGTAATGATGCCCCGCCGGCCACGCTGCTCGATAAGACAATGTCTCGGCCGTGACTCGCCGTCTATACTCTGTTGTTATACACTTGCGCGACGCGACAACGCTTTGCAAGTGCCGAGCCTTTTTTTCTGATCTGCAGCAGGGTGATTGATCTCCTTCGAAGAGGTGGGGCAACTTCGCGAACTTTTTTCTCTGTATGCAGGCTACTTTATTTCGCCGGTTGATAGTGATTTCATATAATTGAGGTCGATCTCGTTGAAGTTGTCAATCAACGTTGTATCTCGTGAAGTTTATCAGTTTTCTTCGGAATTGCGCTTTTATTAGCTATCGTCGATAGACTCTTATGTAAAACTGAATTATTCAAATGTATCAAATCAAATTAGTTTGAAAAATGCGTTTACCCATCTGACCTACACATATTTTCATATGTAAGCAAGTCAATAAAATTCCACAGTACATATACAATACGGAGTTTGCGTAAAAGCCGTTTAGCGTAAGCAAAAATTCGAACGCAGGTGGTTGCATAATCAATCAACTGCTTAAATATGTAAACATGTAAAGTCAACAAACGTCGTCAGTGACGGCGGCGGGTCCGAACGTAATATGCAAATAAAATAGTTCGTTTACAAAACTTTCCGAAGCGGTGGGACTCGCAAAAAAAAACTAATACCCTTGGGCAGCGACGCGCGAGTTTTTAATTGTTGATTTGGCCGCGAGTACATAAACTCCGGTGTTTACACGCTCTAAACAACGTTTAACGAAGCATTTCCGATTTTTTCCTCCGACATTGCGCTGGCGCTCACTGCCACTCCAGAAATATAAATGCTCTCTCTTTCTCGTCGTTTTATAGCCGGCCAGAGCGTATAGTCTCGCCAACGCTCGGGCATATATACATAATTCACGCAGCGCGAGTTACAAAGTCCGTGAATTATCCGCGAGTTCTCGGGAAATCGTAATACACGGCGCGACAATTCGAAACGGGCGCATGCGCATTGTCGCTGGCGTGCGCGAGCTGCCAGTTTAAGAGCGGCGTTTGTTTGCTCGACTCGCGCTGCTGCTGCTGTTGTTATACTTACTGCTCGTACACACACGATGTGTGCGTGCAGTGCCTTGGTACTGTGTCATGGAGAGCAGAAGCGAGAGGAGCGGCTTCCGCCTGTGCGAAATGCCACAGCCGGATAATAAAGTGCTAACGATGATTGATGCAAAGCTCTGCAGAAGGTGCGGGTCGTCTCTTTTAATCTTTGGCTCCAACATAATACTTTTTCTCGGGATAGGCAGTATTGGAATGGCTGATGTTTGTTTACGGATGTATAACGTTAGACAAATTTTTTCTGATCGAATATATAATTGTATCGATTGACATTCGCGTAATCTCGGCGACTTTTGCTGACGCACTCAGCTGTCGCGAATTCACATCGTTAATTGAGTTTATTTTTATATCATGCTAATCAAATTGGTTTATGTAATTAGAGTTTCCATGATTATTAGTGTTATCAGTGGGATTCTAGTCTAGGTGAATCCCAATAACATTTTTTTAAAAATTCATAAAAAAAGAATGTTTTCTTCAGTTATGATAACCAACGCTGGTATATGTGATATTAGCTCCGTAAAATCTGTATAGTACGCTGATTGCAATCTTATCTTAATATCTTCGTATTATACATAGCTAATGTAATATCTCATCAAATCGATGATTGTTCAGTTACGCAACTTTCATATAATCGTACACTTTTTAGCGCATTTCCTTCTAATTAATTAAGGAATTAATTAATAAAGCAAGGCACGCATTCTTTTGCCATTTTTAATTTCACATCGTTAGCAAATGACGTTTCCACAACTCGAACATGAGCGAGCAAGATAACGCGCACATGTGCGCAAATTCTCTATTTAAACTGCTCTAATCTGAATGACAATTAGGCGTTGATTGCCACTGTAGCTTCGAGATTTATTAGTTGACATGATTATTCGCGGTGTGTGCCTATATATATCGTGACAGGCGCCGCGGCATATCGAGCGATCTTATCTCGCGCTGATCTTAGAGCTTAGCCCGTGCTGAAAAAAGCCAAGAGGAGGAGTTGCGCAACGAGAGATGATTGAACTTGATGGAAAGGAGTCAAAGCTTCGTTAGTGCCGATGACGAGTGACTTTTTTTCTCGGAGGGACAATAATGTGCATTCGAAGAAAGCATCGCCTGTCTGTATAGCGACCTTAATAAGCCACTTAGGCACCGGCTTACTCTTCGATCGCGTTGCCTTTATTATAGACGACTGGATTTGGATCAATTTGAAAATCATTGCCTCTTCATTCTCTGTTTGCGGCTATTCTGAGTTTCATTCAGACGCGGTGACTGGAATGTGTTTGTAAACATCGTAGTCTGGAATAACAGAGAAATTAAAAAAAAGGTTTATTGCTTTCGAAAAAACTACGTCAAATTTCGTCAATAAATGTAGAGACGATAAAATTGGATCGAATTGATTTGGTTTGGTCTACTTTTTGTGTCCCGGTAACAAAAAAATAAAGAATAACTACACATGTACACCATTCTAATCGATATAAAATGTACCTTTACGAGGATGGGCGAGCCATAAAAATCTCATAAATAGCCGCGGAAAAAAACGACAACAAGGCAATTTAAAGGGCATATATCTCGGCGTTGGCGGCGGCGGCCGTTCGAAAATTACACATGCAGGAACTTGTACGCAGAGAGCAGCGGCAAATAAAAGCGCATTTTTCATTACTCGCGCGTCACGATCTCCTCCCTCTCGTGCGTGATAAATTCAATTCCTAAAGCACTCTGATTTTTATATGGCAGGTGCTTTAATTCGCTCTCTCACACTCCACTCCCTTCGCCTTGCGATGGGCACGCGCGGCCGCTGTCTCTCGGTACTTCATTACTTGGGCGTAAGCGCCGAATATAACGAGGAGAGAGAAAGGGGGAAGTTTCCCCGCAGGGCGAAAAATAATAAATCCGATTTTTTAAGACACCGTGTACTGCACTCGCGCAAACAAGGATGGGCCGAGCAGGTGCAGCTCGGAAAGAAAGGCATAGAGGAGTGAAAGAGAAAGAAGAGAGAGGAGGAGCGAAAGAAGACTTCCTTGACTCTTAAACAATGGCCGTATCCTCTTCCTGCTTCGCTCTCTTCGGCTTTGTGTGCAAGAGAGAGAGAGAGAGCGAATCCATTCTCCAGCCACCCACGAGTTTGAATTACCTCCTTCTCCCTCTCGCTCTATTCCTCTTTATTTATCTCGGTGTGTCGCTCTTTCGGGCTCTCGGCTTTTCATTCGCTTCGCTATGTGTCGATGTTAATCCGAGGCTTGCGCGCGAGTCGAGAGTTTTAGCTCCTTAGATAAGGGAAACTGGGGCATAGACGAGATACATTGTTTGCGACTCCGGAGGAATTGCTGCGCTGCACTGATGACTGCGGGGCTGTATATATAGCATCGACGCGCGCGAGCGACTTCTTCAATCTTCTCAGCTGCTGAGAGAGACAGAGAGGCTTTGTTTGGATAAGTAGGTTGGGTTCGCGATTTTCGTGAGCTGATTTGCACTATCTTTCTATATTAAAATTATATCGACTCGAGTTCTTTTTCTCTGCTAGCGAGCTTCTTTACCACATTATTCTCGGAAAACTGCACACAAAGTGCAAAGAAATCCAAGCATTCCGAAATCGCATCTCTCGACCGTACGCACAATCGACACCTCTTATGAATAAATTTCCCATTGTCACGCAGCTAATTAGATGCCAAAAGCTTCGTAGCAGGACACAGGCCGAAGACCGGACCGAAATTCAAGCTGCCTTGGTTGAATACACGTTCGTTAGCCCCTCACCAGCCCTTTCTGTGTCGCGATCCGGCCAGTCACGCTGCCCCCATCACACCCGCCCGCAAGGATTAATGAAGCGCCGAATATAATGTAGGAGGACCGTAACCGCGATTTTTGAGTCTGCGCTCGATTCTCCGCAGGATTGCGTATATTCTTGGCTTTGAGGTGCGTGTAGGCCGCCGGTCTGTTGTCGGATTATTTGCGGCGTCATGCGCCTCGTATCACTATGCCTTCAGACCACGAGAATGAGAGAGAGAAAGCGAGAAAGTTCAAAGAACTCGAGACTTCTTTTTTTCTGGTTGTCTTGCTGGCGAACGAGTTTTTTTCGCAATTTTTTCTCGCAGTAAAGCCTTTTGACGCTGATCTATTGAAGCTTGATGATGTAGTGACCAGTATAATGAGCTTATCGAGACTCGATAAGAATCGCATTTTGTAATTATTTTTGACTGACTTAACGCCGCATTATACTAAATTTTCGAAAAGCTACACGTGTCCCGGGATATACAAGAGTCTCCCGTGTGTCCCTCGAAGCCGCGAGGCATCCGCAATTACCTCTCTCGATTTCGCTCCCACAAGAGGCTGCAAAAACTACACACATCCAATTTTCATAATCAACCGGTCTAATCTCCAAAAACAAACCAGCCAGAAAAGCTAGCGTCGTCGTCTCCTTTCGTCGCTGGTATATTATATATGTATACCTTCGTCGCAGCTCTCCTCCCTCGTCGTAGCTGTGCTGCAACAAGCGCAACAGCATCGTCGTCATCGGGGTCTGCGATAACGAGGACATCCTCCTCGACTAACAAGACGCGCGCGCCCTATACAACACACCAAGAGCGAATCACGATACTGCAGCTGCAGCAACAGCAGCAGCAACGTCGACGGCGCGTCATAAACGACGCGAGAGCGCCTACTGCTCTCAGCTAACAAATGCGCTTAGTTAGCGTGTCTCGCGTGCAACGCCGAACGAGACGGGCAAGACGTGCGGACTGCCGAGGGAGAGGCGCGCGCGATTATTATAACGAGGCGCGAATTCTCCCTATGTTGTCTTCTCCCGCTGATATGCACAGCGCTGTGAATTAATCCGGTTTGTTTGTATATGTTATAGGTGTACATAAATTGTGTTTGGGGTGTGCTGCAGCTTTTACACGCTGCAGAGCAAAAGTTTACGGCTGTGTGGGAGTTTGATTGAATTTGCGGCGATGATAAAAAGTTTGAATAATAACGAGAGCATATCAGCAGCATACAGAGCTCCCGGCGCTGTCGTCTCGATTCACCTATAGCGATACTATATTTCCAGCTCTGACCGTGTGGGTTACATACAGGCGCACACGTGCAGAGCTTTATTCCGTGGAGCCCCGAGCCGAGGACGAAAGTGATTTCCGATAGCGCGTCGCTGGGGAGGTGAGCACGACGAGGCGACGAATCCGAGGAGGACGACCTCGAGGGCGTCGTCGTGCATTGTTACGTAGACAAGGGCCATTTTTTCCCGACTTTTCTCTTCTTTTTTATATTCGCCGATCCTCCGGCCTTCTCCTCCTCATCCTTCTTCTCGAGCTGTGTATGATGCAGTGTCTATACGAGAGGAAGAGAGAGGTTACGGCTATAGTCGCCGGCGGATCTGATCCTCGTAATAGCGCTTGTTTGTTTGCGCGCAAAAATTCTTTCTTATATAAAAATCTTCGCATAAGAGGTTATTAAGGCATTCTTCTGCTGACGGAAAGGCGAGCCACAGCCCGATATTGTTTCCGAGCAAATATTTTCAAATATTCTTCATCGGAGCCCAAGGCAGTATTCCCCGCGCGCTGTAAATTGAAAAATTGTATAATCGACGACAAGACGCTCTGTATACACATGGATATAGACAAGGAAGAAGAGCTGCACTCTTCGTTTACTTTTTTTCGCCGTCGACTCTTGCACCCTATACGCTTCTTTTACGAATGATATGATCCGCTTAATGCGTCTCGGGCTTACCGAGTATTATGATACGGCCGCGGGGGCCGGCTCGTGCGCGCGCCCTAAGCCCCGAAGCCCGCCGCGCCTGCCCTGAGCGACGTCGGCTTACACGCATATTGATGTACCGAGAGAGCCAAGCGCGAGACTTATGATATTAATACGTTAATGCGCCCCTGTCAGTCTTTGCTTATGCGCGCCGGATATGATGTCTGACAAATTCGTAAGGTCGGCACACGAGAACCTGTATGTATACCAGGTTATAGTCTCGTGATGTACACGTGTTTTTGTAGCTGAACTACACTACTGGATTGTTTATTTATTTTTTCTTTTACTGGAAACGCCGCGTGAAATTTATTGTCGGTTTGAATATATGTGTATGCGAGGATTACGAGCAGTCCGTATCTAATGGATTTTGTGTGAGTAGTGGAGCTTTTAATTATGCTAATAGCGATTTTGTAGGCTTACTTTGTGTCATACTGCTCGATAGCACATTAATTTAACTGGACTTGAGGCGCGTATCTTATTGGTTCGAGCCGTTTTCTACTCATGCTTATTAATATCTGATTTATTCAGCAGTCCAAACTATATCTACCGTTCCAGGCTTATCTCGCATACCTTCTGTGCGCAACGATACCACAAAAGGATCACAAACTTTCAACGCCAATCAATCGATGAAAACCCTGAACGCTCGATCTACCGCGTATAAGAGAAAACAACAGCGATATACGCCTGAGCTTTAATGCGATAAAGGGTTTCTCAACGGCGAGTCGGACGATACCGCCTACGCGTCCGGTCAGAGTTGATTGCACAATGGGATTGCGAGCCGCTAGCTTCTTGCCATCTGAGATTTGATGTACGCTAAGACGCGCGACGACTGGAAGGAATGTTTTTAGTTCTTTAAAGCCGCACGGATTATGTTATTAACGCTCTTATTTTGATGAATCGAACGTTGAAGTCTAGTTTATTGTCCGTCCATTTTTATCCGACGTCTAGCTGCTTTCACTCGTTTACATTTGAAATACTCGAATTCGTGTTAATAAGCATTAGAAATCTAGGTGACACTAAGTCCCTATACAATTTTCTTTTCTATGTGGATTTATGCATTGTAAATTATGTGAATTTATGTTTGATTGCATAACTGTTGCTAGTTTACGTAACGTAAAAACAACATAAATCAATGCAATATAGGGACAAATGAACAAATTGGAATACACAACCATTGATTCAGTGAACCGAATAAACAGAGAGAAAGAGAGCAAAGCGCTCGACAACGAGTCACATATGCTTTGCTCCCCGCAGAGCCGCGAATCCGGGGATTGGCGATGGGCAAGATACGCGAGCCCGCATTAAAGGCTCACCCGATAAACACACTCTGGTATATAAATGCGTTTGCGTGCGGCGCTTGGCGAAGACTTAAAGGAATCGCTGTGAATGCCGAGGTGTATAGCGAGAGCGCGAATGCAGCGCAAAAGCGGTGACGGTGACTTTTTTTCAAACTCGTGGGATTATCCCGACGCCATGCCAATTATATGCGATAGGATGTGTGTGGCCGGATTCGCTTTGCTTCTTGGAGCTATTGATTGTAAGTACACAGAGAAAAAAAGATTCGCCATCCTGACGGCGTTGCGAGCATGTGGAATCAGCCGTAGTAGCGCCAAGTCATAAAGTTTCGGACTGGCCTCCCCCCCCTCCCCGTCGCTTAGACTCTGGCTAGCGAAGATAGGTGGCGCATAGGCATTTTTCCATTTCCATCATCACAATCTGCGCACAGAATATATATATAGGGGTTTGCCACCTGTGCCAAAACCACCTTGTTGGGACACTCGTGCTGTAACTGCCTGATTCTACCGTTATTACGGGTATCATTCACATGATCATCTGCAGCTTAAAACTGTCCTTCATTAATTTGTAAAAGTACGTGTAATCGGGCCTCTCTTCATAAAAGGAATGCACACTATTATCGCGTAAATGCTGACGGAAATTTATCGGCTAGTGTAATATTCATTAGGCAGCTTCTATCTTCGCGCTACATTTCTTGCTACTCTCTAAAAATACGGAAAAATTTGACCGCTTCTGCTAGATTAAAAATTTGACTCTAAAAGTCAATTTGCACTCCTTGGAAAGAATTCACTCGCATTACGGGTAATATATCAGCTGAGTGCTTATTTCGATCGTTCTTTTTTTGACTTGTACTTGTTTCTCCGCGCGAATATTCGATGCCAATCGGCGAGAGCCACGATTATTAAAAGCGTCTCCTTGGCTTAAAATATAAATCACGGATTTGGCGCAGCGAATATTATGCGCTAGGGCGTTGTAAACGCGATTAAGTAGTGTGAATTACTAATCAAATTCTCTAGTAATTGGGTACACCTTGGCTAATTGGTGTAAAGAAAGATGTTTTTATTTTTAATTAATTTTTTAATTTAAATAACATATTATCATACTATGAAAATAGCATTTATTTCTGATACATAATAAATATACTGCATTGTCGCGAAAAAATAACATGGACGTAAAGTTAGCGATAAGGTTTCATAAATTATGGATACAATCTCTGCAATTTTTATTTGAATTCATCGCCTTCCCTCTCGCGATCCGTTTTAATGGCTTAACCAGATGTATTACTAATTTCAATTCAGCCTGGTTTACATTGGAATATTCACATATAAAAAATGAACCGCGCCACTTTGATTCCGCGAAAAGCTTCAACCCAAAATTCATAACTTCCACGGAACAGCGCGCCCTATCGATTTATCGCGTTTCCAAACACAAAAGAACACGTCCTCTCCTGTGCGGTGCATTAAAATACAAACGCGACGCGAATCTATATTATGAAACAGAAAATCGAAGGAGCCCTTTTTCCTCTCTCGAAATATCATCTGACCTTCCAATCTAAACCCGGTACCATCACGACACACAGGGGAGATGTTTTGATTATTAGGCTCACTCGCTCGCCCGCCAGGATTTCAATCGTCCCGCGATCCGATTTCCACTCCCCCGCTGAGAACACGATTCCTCCGCGAATATACTCGTGTATATTTCGTGCACATAGCGCTCTCTCGCGAAATGAAGTATATACGGGGAGCTCAGGCTACTTTGTTCGCCGCGCGAATATATAGGATACGGCTGTGGAGAAGCGCATTCCGATATATCCGAGCCGTACGCCGCGCAGTTGAGATACCGATCTTCCGAGGAGCCGATTCGTGCGACGCGGAAAAATCGTAAATAAAGAGAAGTAGTTAGCCGACCATACGCTCGCTTGCCTCGTTTTGTCGCCGTTCGTTATTTAGCTTCAGGGAACTTTTTTTTTAATATTTTAGAATGTAATATTGGTTTACCGATTTACATATCAAATTTATAATACTATTTTGTTTCGAACAAAAATAAAAACAATATTACAAAGACGCAGCTCAGCCTGTATCGATTTCCGATAAGCGCATAAACGCGCGGCCGAGTGAGAATTTTTCTAGCCAAACTCGTTCGCCTCTCCCTAATGAAATTATCGTGAATTACGATCGCGCGTATCCTCGCGGGCCGAGCTCATATCCGCGCACGACTTAATTAAACGTTTCCGTATTAAATAGTCCATAAATTTTGAAAGCACAGGCCGACGCGCGATTATTCATTAAAGATGCAGCGGACGTATCGGCAGTAGCGTGGAGGGAGAGAGACATTGGCTTGGCTCGTCATCCTACGACACCGAGGGGAAATAAAGTGGATAAGCGCGCGCAGGTTCGGGCGCTTCTTAGTCGCGCGAGGGAGAGATTATTATATTTTTTTCCGGGGGTATAGCTGCACGTTTCGGCTGCCGGGCTCAGCGGATTAATAACGAGGATAGGTATATAATGTAATTAAGCCGGCCGAGGAGCCTTGTATTTATTGGCTTGTCTTCGGTGCAGGCTTCATCGGTCCGCTGCTTTTCATTTGCCTTGTTGTTGGCTATTTTTTCTTATTTCGAAGATAGTCAACGGCTCGGCTTATTATTATGGCTCTGGATTATGGGAGTTGTTTATTGATACAAATGGGCTTTTAATTTATCTCGACACTGAACAAAGAAACGGTTTTAGGGAACAATGAACTAGCTTATGATTTGTTTAACAGCTGATGAAGTCTTGAAATTCAAATTGAATAAGCTCAATCGTTTAATTTTATAATATTTGAATAACAGTTATCTTTCATTTCTGTTGCAGGTAAGCATCTCTTTCTGTCTCGATCTCGCATTGAAGCCACGTAAGTGTTGCGCCATGGATAATCATAAACGTCATTCAGAAGCTATTTAAGACACAATATATTATCAAATGAAAAACTCCCTTAGATTGCCTCAATATAGCCATTCAATCTCGAATTCAAAGCCGCAGCGCTTTCCAAGCGCGAGGATGAAAAAGAAAAATTCATCAGCCGCGCAAAAAGCCTCGGCGTCGATTTCTCCATCAACCCTACTCTTACTCCCCAGCGCATTGTGTCTCCATACATGCACTCCTCTGAAAAGCCGTCACGACGCGGCTTTGTTTATCCTGTGTGCGCGGCTCAACCTCGAAAATCGTAATTTCACGCGATCTCTCTCTTTCGCTCTTGTGCTTTTCCTCTTATTATTCCCCGAAAGCGGGGTCTTTATCGGCCGGCCGCGATCTCGCGCCACGCGCTACACTAAATCATCCGCGGAACCGAGTGCACGCGTGCCGAAGGCTGCCCCGAGGAGGGTTGATTCTTTTTTCCGAGGAGTAGCGCGCAATCTTCGTCGTGAATCTTGGGGGCCTAGGCGCTCTTCCACGGGGCCTTGGTCTTCTTCGTTTTGCGTGTAGCCATATAGTGCCGTTTGCCGGCTTTGTCTCTCTATTATTTCGCGTCAATTGAGGTTCAAGGTTGGTTTGCTTGAAAAATCCTCATGAATGCTAAAATTCTTCGGAGAACCAACGCAAAATTATCATCACACACGCTTTTTGTCACTATTTGAAATAATCCCTGCATCAGTACCTGATCCCTCTCACATCGTTGTTCGAGCTCATCTTCTGGCTGTATCTATATCGCCCGAAGCATCGCCTCACTTCCACGAGCCGTATACACACTCGTTAAATCTTGCCATCGGTCACGAGCGCCTGGCACGCTCATATAAATATAGATGCAAGCTCGTGTGTGAGCAGCAGCAGCAGCAACAGCACACAATGTACCTATACGAAGCCGTGCGCGGCGCATCGTTATTTGCGCGTCTTTATAAGGAGAAGCAACGCCGGCTCGTGGCTTGACTTTGACCGCTCTATATAGAACGCGCGGGATATTGTTTCGGCGGGTTGCACGAAGTCTCGTTGTTGCGGAATTTCCTAGCGGATCGCGACGTTGCATTCTTATGAATGATTAAACTGTCGTTACAATTCTCTCTGCTGAAAATTTCTCAGACAGGAAGTGTGTTGACTGTAAACAGCGCAGCGGCTCTCGCTCGATTCCTCATTCTTCACGCTGGATTCCCGTCGATCCCCGCTCTTCTTCGCCTTATTATCCCGCTCGCGCGCGCGCGCGCGGCGCAACAAAGGAATCGTTATTAACCATCGCGAGAGTTGCACGCGAGTATCTATACACTTTGTTGTAGAGAGAAGAAGTGCAGACTCACGCGTTTTAAGACGTTCGAGCGAGCGAGCGCGCGCGCGCGGGAGCAGCTTTTTTGCGTACAGGGAGGGAAGTGCATTTGCTGGTATTTGTAAAGGTGCCTGATGAGCTGAGCTGCGCGAAGGAGAGCGTTTTAATTAAGCCTGTTTGAAAAATCATTATTTTCATACAGTGCGAGGCAGCAGCTCTTTGAATCGATGAATTGGCATGAGAGAGAGATGCTATGCTGCTTACAAATCCTCTCGTCGAGGTATATTTCAATAGCGCATATACTTCGCTGCATTATAAATTTATTGAGTTTTCATTGAGTTTTCATTAATTTCATCAAGCATTTCTCCAGTATTATAGTAGTATAATATCGCACAATCATGAAGGTAAAAATTTAGCGGAAAACTGACACAGCCGTTTCTTAATTTCCACCCCACATCATTTAGCATAGCAAATAAACCCGAGGCACAATCCTTCAAACTAACCTCGTACTGTAGCATCCTTCCCATACACTATACAGCCCCCCCATCCTCGTTATCTCGAGATATATTAGGTGTTTACGAGGCAAACAGGCAGCGCGCGCGGAACTCGGCTCTAAAACAGTATAGTAGCCTATAGCTGCAGTAGTGCTGCGGCAGTAGTAGTAGTAGTGGTAGTAGTAGGAGAAAACGAGGCAATTTTCAACGCCAAATAAAACTGGCCCCGAGCCGTTCAACCCACAATAAAAAAGTCACGAGTAAGAGAGGGATAAAGGAAGCGCCGCGCAAGAAAACACTGTGGATGGCGGAGCGAGCGGATGGAAGACAGAAGCCTCGGCCGTGGATACAGCCCAATTTAAAGGACGAAGCCGGGGCCATTAAGGCCCGCTAATATGCGTGTAACCGAGCGTCGACGGGCCTCATTGAGGCAGCTGTGTTCGCGAGAGAGAGAGCTGCAGCTCGCGGTTTATGACCCTTTGCAAGGAGTGCAGTCGTCTTTTTTGCAAAGGACCTGATTTTAATGACTGTTTTCACGCATTTTTTTTACGTCTTTGGTATTACCACAGCTTTGCCAGCGTCGATGAAGGCTTTTGTATCGCTTGTATCTGGTTCTGATTAAATCTAGATGAGTTCGAAAGTAGCGCCGCATTCAGGGCTTTAATAGCGTGTTTTGTGTATACGTCGACGAAGGAAAATTTTTAATTTTGAAGTTATTTAATATAGGAAATGGAACAGCCGAGAAAAGAAGCCAAACTACCTTAATGTTTCTAGAAATTTTTAATTTAAGTTTGTAAACTGATTTTTTGAACGTATATTAAGATATTATTTTTGAAATTGAACTCCTCGTATATCGATTGTGAGCTCAAACAGAATGAATCCATAATAAACTCGTTTAAAACGCGGAAAAGACCGCGCTCTACCACGAAGACACAAATTCCCGCAGCCGCAGGTCGAGCAGATAAAAATGAAGTAGAGGAAGAAGAGTAACGGAAAGTGGAGGAATTACAATCAGTCGATTCGATTTAAACTTCGAAATGGATCGAAAAGGTCCTATATATACATCTCCAGCCGATGGATAGAGACAAAAAACCAGGAGAAATCACCAAAGAGACACGGAAAAAAGCGCGGAAGGTAGCTTCGGTTTACCAGGAGGGCGGCGGGGGGTAATAAATTAGCCCTAGCGAGCAAATCGATCGTCGAACCTGCGCTACTCTACAAAATCCATCGCCGTACGTATATATACGTATGTACGAAAAACGAGGAATTTAATTATAGTTCAGGGCAGTGAATCACGGCTTACCGGGCTTTTCTCTCGCTCGTGTCGAGAGAAAAAGAGAGAGTCTATGCAGCTTGGCCGCTAGATCGATATTTAGGTATCCCGTTACTGCGTTCGTTTTTCGAGATTAACTCGTCGCGCGCGGCCTTAATCCGCGAGGATCCCGCCGTCGTTGTCGTTATTCCGCGAAGGCTTTCGTTATACTGCGGCCCATTGTGTGCTTCTGCTGCTGTTGCTTGTTGCAGTTCATTTTTGTCGGCTGGACGGACAAGTGCAGCCGTGTAGTTTTCGCTGTTCGCTGGATGTGTACTGTTCCGGCTATTTTCATCAATGCGTCATTGTACACTTGCAGTACATTTTCCAAGCGAGTGGCTTTTTAGGCTCGACAAGAGAACAATCAGCAATTTCTATCTCATCTTGTTCTATGCGATGCAGGTGCGGCAAAGCCCCCCTCCAATACGACGACGAAAACAATTGATGTTACGATGAAATTACGGTACTTAGCGGTCTATTAATAAAATCTGTGCCAAAAAAACGCATTAGGCTTCGCGCACGCAAACGCCTCTCGGAAATAAAACAGCCGGCACAGCCTATATACACACCTTGCGAGATCCCTGATTTTGACCCAGTGTTCGAGTGAGCAAAAACACACGTGATGCAGCGGCTGGCCGGACGTGAGTACACACGCGCATGAGATATATATTTTTGCGAACGACCGACGGCTTTTTCTGTAGCTATACAGGTATGTACACTCGCGGCATATATACACACCACCACCACCTGTCGAACACGCCCACCGCCGACGCCTCTCACTCCCTTGCCTGGATCTTCTTCGTCTTGGCCGCGGTTCACCTTCGTTTTCTCGCTCTCGGTACTTCTTTATCCGCTCCGGACTCGTTAGCGCGAGATTTGTGGGCCGTTTCGGAAGTGTCGGCACGATCGATCTACCTCTTTCAGCTGTTTCTCGGTTCTTTCTTTTCTTTTCAGAAGTTATGCCAGTTGTAATGCCTAATATCGAGACTTTTAATTGTGAGAATTTTTGAATTACTACTGATTGTTGAAAGGTGTACTGATATTTTAAAAAAGATGAAAACTTATAGATAGACCTATGTCGATTATCTTGAAATTTTCAACAAATTAATTCACGTGAACCGCACATTCAACTTTCAGAAGTAAGCACTCTCCTCGTCACGTCCGGGGTATACTCTCGATCAATCTCGCCCACGATCGAAGTAATAATTTCCAACCTCATAATCACATAGCTGATCGGCATTAAAACACTCGCCATAGTAACAGCGAGCGATCGACATCCTCGCGTAGCTCAGGTGAGCCGGGCCCTGGCTCGCTTGGTCGCTTTCGCAGTTGGAAAACTGTAGGCGCTTGGCTCCACACACATCGAATGAGATTAAAGCCGCATCAAAAGCCGGAATGGATATATAATTACATTGGCCGCCTGGTCCTCTATATAGGTGCGCTATACTACCGGGTGAAAATAATAGACTGTGCGCGAGCGTTAATTAGGTTGTATCGGGTGCGCGTAATGTGCCGACAAAGGACGCATTGGAGGAAAGAGAAGAGAGAGTAGTCTGAGAGAGAGCGAATTTATTGAATGATTTATTGTGTATCGTCGTGATTGCGAAAGTACTTGATTTTTATTGAAGCGCCCTAAACACCTGTTCCGTAATCTGAGCGATCATACGCTGATTTATTGGAGCTAAATGCTGCTCGCTGTCACTGAAATCTTCATGACTAATAATATACCCGCGATAGCCGTATGTTTATCATTCGAAATAAATTGGAAGTTATTGTTTAATAAGTACAATAACATAATAAGAGTATAATTAAATACGTTACCACGTACAATTATAATTATTACTAACTGGCGATAATAAGCGGCGATATTTCGATTTCTTGCATGTATCTCGATTAAATTTAGCGTAGAGTTAATAAACTATATATATAAATAGCAACTCGATTGGAGAGATCAAATCATTACGTATATACACTCATTATCATGATATGTAAATTTTGATTTAACTGAAATAATCCTTATTATTATTTATATGAGCTTGAATATCAATTATTTACTTAACTTGTAACATTAACAGAAATAAATGCATTTTTTACAACTGATATTAAAGATATCCACATAAACTGATACTGCTTCGATCATCGCAACTAAAATGATCTTTCAGAACGGAAATATACACTCGTAAAACATGCACTTTCACGCAAAGCCATGTCGTAAAACCGCGCTCTATAATAATCATGCAAAAGCATCAATCCTCCGGCAACTTTCGCGGCACATATACATCCATTAATCCGCTGTCCTATGCAGCGAAGCTCTTCTCTCCTCGTAAAAATCGAGCAAAGAACATCGCGCTTGTCTCCTCCTCCTTTTCTTCTTCTTCTTCTTCCCTAAGGTTACGCGAGCCGACATCAAACGGTTCCTCCTCTCCCGCGCCGGATTCGCGCGTTATTACGCCGACTGCTGTGCTGCACTCGATCTATCGTCGACGACTACGTCGTTAACGTTTGCTGCGACGTCTAAGAGTCGTCAGCGAAGAGAGAGAGAGAGAGAGAGCTACTCGTATTACTTTCGGCCGGCTCTTATTAACGTTAACGAGCGAGGCTCAGCGTAAACGTCGTGCCGGGTCTCGAGCCTTGCCTGCAAAGACTGATTACGAACATCCCCTCGAGAGAGAGAGAGAGAGAGAGAGAGAGAGAGAGAGAGAGAGAGAGAGAGAGAGAGAGAGAG
>UCOJ01001899.1:0-18811 GCA_900474305.1 Cecidostiba fungosa
CAATTAATGTTACATTAAATTGCGCTAAAGATATATAAAACATCATAAAGTATTTGAATTATTATTTTAATATTCAATTATCACCATAATTAATTATGAAGAATTTAATACAAAGCTTTCTTTTTAGATAAAAAGGAATTCTTACGTGAAAGTATGCTATATTTTTGAATATTAAGGTAATAACGTGTTAATTCTTGTGATGTTTTATGTACATATATCTAGTGCAATTTATATAACATTATAAAGCACAAACATTCTGCAACACATACGTTATAGTTGATAATAATCGATATTTGATAATTCAGATAAATAATGATAAATATTAAAAAATAATGACAAATAATGGCAAATAATAACAAATAAATTTGTCTGAATCTGGACTACTACTAACTACTATTATTTGCTATTATTTGCTATTATCTATTGTTATTTATTTTCATTTGATTTTATTATTCATTATCACTTGCTATTTATGCATATCTGTCATTATTTGTTGTTATTTTTTACTATTTGTTGAAATTTAAAAATACTTCCACCAGGGAATATTTTGAGAACAAGAAAGTAACGCTAACGCACAATAATGAAGAAAACCACTGATCGAAATAATTACGTTAAGTAGTTCATGTCATGTATGGTAAGACGTGAATTTCGTATACACCGATATTATGCATACAATATAGTCGTAGACGCAATTGCACTTCCTTATACACAAGAAATTTGGTTCGAATACCTCTTCTATTTTTGTACAGTTCTAATAATTGATGCATTTCGCCACAATAATAACTGATTGAAGTTACATACGGCCTTGAGTGTCATGATGCAAAGATAATATAGAAGGTAAAACAATTGATAGGAATATGACCAACAGTAAATCTGCGTCTGTTTATTGGATCACAAATACAGCCAAAATTTATAAATTATCATTATATACGTTTATAATCAGCTGGCAGTGGAATTTTCGAATATGTACAAATCCACGACTGACTGAAAACAACTTGGGGTCTAGAAGACAATTTAAAGCAAGAAAAACAAAGTCTTCACACCATATCGCTTACTAAACTTTTTCTACGGGTACCTGTTAATATTGTTATAATATTACTTGAAAAAGGGGTTTACATCTTGGTACACGATCGTGGAAAAAATTTAACGACAACGGAAATGAAAAGTAGAGGAAAAACCTTCAATTTGGAAAAAAATAGTTGAAAATGGATGCTTCGGTGCAAAGTTATGAACAATTCAAGATACGGTAAAATTCGTCGAAAAAATGCTAGATCTTTTGCAAAAATAGTAAATCTTTTTCAATTGTTCATAACGCTGCACCGAAGCATCGATTTTCAACTACCTTCTTTTCAAATTCAAGGTTTTTTTCCTCTACTTTTCAGTTCCGTCGTCGGAAAAATAGAGGAAAAACCTTCAATTTGAAAAGAAGATAGCTGACAAGATATAAATGGGCCAGAACGGGTCACCTTTTCAAGTAAAATTAACAGGTACCCGTAGAAAAAGTTTGGTAAGCGTTATAATGTCAACACTTGGGTTTTCTTGCTGTTTTAAATAATCCAAGAAACTGAGAAAAACTGGTCTGGTAGGTATGCCCCTGAAAAAAATTTTTCAACTTCTAGACCCCAAGCTGTTTGCGGTTGGTCGTGGATTTGCACATGTCTCCAAAGAGCTAAGATTAAAAAGTTTACTTTTGGATGTCACGCGTTTCATTGAACATGTGCATATATATATATATATGATTTGTTCCTTGAGGACAGAATGGCCGGTTCGCCTTGAAAGTTGCACATGGTATCCTATGTCATCAATTAGGAAATCCACCGAAAACTTGGAGAGCCAGTAGCATCAAAAGTTGGCGATTATTCCCATACCGAAACTTGCAATAATTAGTGTAGGTTGCGTAATAAAGTGACATTTTTTATTAAATCTTTCAACGCATGCCGTGTGTACCTGTTAATATATTATAACAATGAACGATTGTCCAATTACGTCGTACTACGTTACGTACAGAACTGCGTCGAATTCAAGCAAACACATCCAGTATCCTTGATATTATGAGATATTTCAGTGAGCATATTATATATATATACTAGTGCGGGTCTTTTGTTTAGAAGGTAATTGCCGATGTATGGAAATAAACGATGAATTTATATCTTGACCCGTCCAGCTATAATAAGTATTCGATTTGATTGCGATTATATTTATTATTTCAGGACTTTGCTATTTTTTCCGAGCAGCAATAATCGCGCGGCTCGAGATGCGATCATCATTATACATAAAAGGAGAGGCTGATGTCTTCTAGCGCGCTTGAAAAGCGAGAGACCTATGCATCGCGGTAATTATTACTGTTGTGTGTATTACAAGCAACAAAATATATGTCAGCGAGTTGACAGTTGGTCTTTCGCGCGAAATGCTTGATTCTAATTGAGCGGCCGGGGCCGCATGAGTCGCGCGCGTTCCTCTTTCGGGAGTCAAAACGAAATGAATATCAATTTGAGCGAAGAGCGAGACGATTGCAGTAAACGAGTGGCGACAGCAAGCATAATGAATTTGGCTGCGAGCGCTGTGTCGCAATTGAGACGAGAGGCTACATGCAGACCGCGGCGAGCGTAATACATGCAGCATCAGCAGCAGCAGCAGCAGCGCAGCTGGACTATAGACAGGAGACAGTCGTCGGCAGAGACGGCGCAGACGGCTGCAGAGAGAAAGAAAGAGTTGGCCGACGCTCTCGCGCAGAATACGGCGTGGGAGCGCGAGAGAGAGGGAGAGAGAAAGCATGCGCGCCCGAGCGCGAGATATCGTGCGCGACGTTGGAAGAAGGGATCGCGCGCGCGGGAGAAATGCACGAGGAGTAGGGATACGCGGAGGAAAGCGGCGGAGAGGGAAAGCACGGGGCTTTTGAAAAAGTTTTATCTTACCGGCACGCCCGGCCTCTCAGACGCTACCGAACACCGTCACGAGGTGTATCACACATCAGGCATCAGAGCGAAGAAGAGAGCGAGAGAGCGAGAGACGATTTTTTCGCGCGATCGCAGATCCGAGGAGCGGTACCAGTACACATCCGCACATCATCACCGCTGCTGCCGCTGCACAGGGACGAGAGGACGGAGGAGCCCTTCCCTCGGCTGCACCGATCTGAGAGCGCAGCATGGCCGAGAGGACGTGGATGCCGCTGCTGCTCGCCTGCTGCATCGCCGGCGTAGCCCTCGTGGCCGGCCTCGAGGTAAGCGCGCTCTGAAGCACGTCCGCCGCCCGGCAGGAATGCGAGATTCAATTATTATTCTCGAAACATTGACTCATCAGCCTTATCGAGTGTCATGGCATCGCCTGGATCATCACTTTATTTCTCGCGACTCACTGATAGCTGCTGCTATACCAATGCTTCGTCCCTCTCCCCGTCCCCGTCGCGCTCTCTCTCTCTCTCTCACGCGGCTTTTGTGGACTTTGCCAGATAATAAACTCTCGCTATCGCCCTCCGCGATACACGCGCGTCCAGTTCAACTGTACTCCATCGGGCTCGGATATTTGCGCGCTCTCTCTCTGTACTCTAATAATGCTCCCCCGCGTCTTGTGTACTCTTTCCTGCCCATAATTATATTGCGACGCTAATTGCCTGACCGACGTGCAGTGGGCCCTTCCAGCATCCTTGTGCACTGGCGTATATATATATAGACGCATCCCTCTGACACATACGCACTTTATATGAGACGCGCAAATTCCCCGCATCGGCTATGCACGCATGATGATGCGACAGTAGATTACGCGCTTTCCGTTAATATCGCAAAGCGCTGTGTATATGCGCACCTACACCCTCTCGTCGTGCGCGAAATACCTCTGCCTGTAGCTTTTTGCTCTCGTTATTATTAGCTGTCGAATATAATGTCACACACCTGCATGGATTATGCATCTTCGTGCATCAGCGAGACATTGGAAACGCGCGCGTGTAGTTATATGCAGCTGCAGAGTGATTACTCGCGATCCATTTTGACGAAATTGCAATTACACCAGCCTTTCAATTCAGATGATTGCTCATTTTTCTGGCGACGAATCTTTGCGTTTATCATTGGGTGTATAACACACCCACATCTTCGTGCTTTGCTTATATATGGCGCAGAAAAGAAGTAATTTCGAGTTTTCGCGAGATTTTAAAGCTTCTTCAATCGCGAGGCTCGGCCTTCTCACTTGTTTGGATGCAGCGTATACTTGTGCGATGACTCGATTGTGCGTGCCCTGTGTCGTAAAAATATTAAGCGCCTACTCCAACAGCTTGTGTTACGAAAGTCTCGTATATTATGGCATCGCATAAATTACTCGACAAAAAAGCAATTGAAATTACTCCATTATCTGCTCGGATGCCAGTATACTTGTTTTCGTTTAAGCGCGCTAGCAATTTTTTATTCATCGTGCATGTGCATGTACCGATCTCGGCATGAGCAGCAGATATAATGAAGCTAATGATATTTCGATGTACAGGTGTTTCCTATTTTCAAGATTTATGGCATGAAGCCGTCGATGCTTAGTCCAAATGTCGTTATCTTACGAGACCGTTGAGCAATATCGATTAAAAACTACTGCAATGCCAACGCGATTATTAATAACTAAATATTTATAATGAGCACGCAAATAAATTGAACACGCACGACAAGAAGAGGAGCTGGCTAATTGATGGCAGGCAGTTTCTCTTGTATGATTGAAACGTCAATGCGCTATAATCTGTATAATTTTAGAAAGCGTCGTTCAGTGATTGATTAAGACGTCGAACGAATATTCTGACAATCATGGATTCGTCCTCATCTCGCTGTTGCTGCTGACGCGGATACAATTAGCTCTTCCTTTAATATGTAAACAGCAGCAGCGTATGCTAGATATATATCGAGTGTAGTCTAATAATGAGATCTGCGGTTGCACAATATTCGCGACACGATTATACACAGGGACACTCGCGAGAAATGAGTAGCCAGAAGAAAAATACGCGAAGGACAAGTCAAAGGAGAATATAATCCTGACGATTCGTCTTGCGCATATATGCATTGCGTGTAAATGTACGCGCATAAACAAGTAGAGAGGCGTGAGAGCCGTTATATCTATTTATAGTTGCCTGATTGGATGTAAAAAAGCTCGGCAACTCTTTCGAAGCAGATCCCGCAAATTTTAATGAATTAATCTGATAATCGATTGTTCGCCGGAGCATGAAACTAACGAGCGCGCGCGCGCGCGCGGGGATAAAGGCAAGCCGAGTCCGTAAGGAGGTTATATCCGTAGCGCAATTTTCGGTTATGGAAGCTTCTTTTGCGCGCTGTGCAACACACACCTCCATTGTATACCTGTGGGGCGCGAGGATTTCAATAATTTTCCGCGAGGAATTTCGACGCTTGGTCAGGTGGTGGCGTCTGCGCGCGCGCGCGCAAGGCATTGTTTCTCTTAACTATACATATACATGTAGATATATATACGCGCGTTTAAGTGGGCGTTGCCGTCGCCGCTTAATACACCTTTAAAACTACTATAAACGCGCTCTAACCCGCGATTACGATTAATTGTTCACTGACGTTATAGGTACAGTTTTGCTTTGGAAGCGCGCAGCTCCAACGGATACACATACTGTACATGTGCGGACGAGGAGAGCAATATAGCGGCGCACAAAGCATCAGAGTCGGCCGGAAGAAAAATACAAGGAGAGGGGCCGGCCGAGCGAATCCTTCTTCTTTATCTTTTTCTCATAAATTTATGAACTGGCTTTTCGGGCCCAGCCAAGCATACGCGCGGTGCACGGGCCGCCGCTGTAGCAGCATTATCTCGCGCGCGCGCCTATACCACAGCGACGAGGCCTACGTGTGAAACGTAAAATCGCCAACTGATTTTTCAAATAGCCTGACGTATTTGCATGTGTAATATTCTGCCGAAGTGCAGCTGCACATGGCGACAAGGAGCGCCTTATAAGGCATCGCCGGGCTCTGATCGGCAAGACTCGCTCGAGAACCGGTGAATAAGACGCATACATACGCACATATATGAGGAAAAAGGCGAAAAAATGCCTTCCCCCGTGTGTCCGGAAATGAGTTTAACAAACGTTCTGTTTTCTCAATTCCCGAGGGCGCAAACGGAAAATCCGCAACTGTAAATCCGAAGTCATCAAAATTTTGCGTCCCTTCTTCATGATTTTTCGCTACAACTTTTCACCTGCAGTTGAAATTGAATTGAAGCCCTTTCCCGTATACTTTCATCCTATAATTACGGATTTTCCGTTTGCGCCCTCAATGGCTATTTTTGGCATAATTTGAAGGGCCGAGAAAGCGCTGTCACAATAAGGCACTTTTTACGTGTCGGAAAGTAGTTTTGAACTCTGTTCAACACATAGAAATAGAAGGAACTGTTTTTTGACTCATTTCAGCAGCACTCACGGGAGGGCATTTTTTTCGCATTTTTCTCGAAAGCGGAGAGATGAAGAGACAAACGCGGCGCATCAGACACGTAATTTCTCTGTATGGCTGCGTCAGTGTAACAGCGAGCAAAACATATCGCGCGACTTTGCGGATATTATATAGGCCGTCGCCGGCTTAGCCAGAAATTCCGTCATCCACTGCCGCGGCTGCTGCTCGAATCTTGTCTGTCGGGCTTATCGCTATAGCCTCTCGTCTTCTTCGAATTTTCTTCATCTTTGCCGCGCGCTTATACTTATTAATTCATCGCACAATTCGCTTTTTTTAACCGCTCGATGGTTTGCATCTAGATCGACGAGTTTTTACACTCTACTGGGAAACTCGCGGCAAATTTCATTTAAGAAAATCATCGGATTAATATACCGACGTTAAACAGCTGTTTTACCGGGAGGCAGTCGGCGTATTTTAAGTTTGCATGAATTCGGAACCACTGATGTCGTCAACGCATTACTGAATTTCATACCGAAAAAGCTTTTTATCATTAATTGCGGAACGAAAAGAAGCTCGACTCTGCGCAGTAAATTCAATTGCTGCATGCATACAGCGCGCATTTCATTTGTGCACCTACTGGTATATGATACAAAATTCAAGCTGCAGATGCCACTTTGACGCAATTAGTTGGAAAGATCGATCTGAACAAGACAAAGCGAGGAGAAGAAATTGTACGACATGTATAGTTGATAATGTGTGTGTGTGTGTGTGTGTCGTGTATAGTATTGCCGCAAGAGTTTTAAAGTCGACGATGACCCAATAAAAAGCTTATATAGATTATACACGCCGAGTGAACTGCGCGGAGTAAAGATTTGGATAAATCGCTATTTATAATATAATCGTTTCGTGAACCTCTATATCGAAAGAAGACTTAATAAACCGCCGCCACACACTCCGTTAAGATAATACGCGGCCGATCGGCAGCTTTAGTTTTAATGCCAAGATGAAAGTCTGGAACGCTTATTAAAAGGCAGCGTAGCGCGCTCTGCGCGTATAATGTAATCTCGTGTACCCCGCGCGTCGGCAAATAAAAAACACGAGGGATATAATATAAGCACAAATCATTATGAATTTCAAAGCCTCATCGGAGAGGTCGCGCGGCGATGACCGACCGGTCTATTTTTAAAATTTATATACTGCTATTGTATTATATGTTTTCCGCGTGCGCGTCCACGCACACACACACACACACACACACAATCTACTGACGGCGCGGCCAACACTTGTACATATAAATGTGCAGCCAAAGTCAATCTTTGACCAAGGCCTATATTTGCCGTTCGGCTGCGGAAAAAAGCCTTCTCTCCCGTCAAGCGAGTATATAAGGACGCGCGCGAGGATGTGATGATGGAGAAGAAATCCATGCAGACCGCTCAGGCGGAGCCTCTTAATTTGTTGACTCTGCCACTCGTCGTCTCGAATTTCTTTATATATTATATTCGCTCTCCTCTCTCTCCCCCTGTGTGTATCTTCACGATACAGCTCGTGGGGAGCGCCGCTCTTATGCAATACAAATGATTTATCGAAGTACTTGAAGAATTTTAGTGGGACACGCGATGCTGTACGCGACGTGTATAGTCGTTTCCGCAATTTGCTGGAGCGACTCCGAGGTATTATTTGACCGCTGCAAGCGAGAGCAAAAGGAGATGTGAAAGTTCATATGAGATCATCCGCTCT
Source organism: Cecidostiba fungosa (assembly GCA_900474305.1). Classification (NCBI taxonomy): domain Eukaryota; kingdom Metazoa; phylum Arthropoda; class Insecta; order Hymenoptera; family Pteromalidae; genus Cecidostiba; species Cecidostiba fungosa. Next base: position 8,106 of record UCOJ01001899.1, read on the forward strand.
GAATTGTGGCAAAGCTCTTCTTACCTCGCGCGCGCAGAGCCGGCGTGCATCAGAATAGCCCGGGACTTGCCGAGCAGGCTCTTCTTCATTATGTAACTTCTCTTTAAGGAAAACAAGCCTTTCGTTTCGAAGAAGTAACGCTTCTGAAAAAAAAGCAGAACAAATTCGAGCTGAAAACAAAAGCCGGTGTGCGCGCTTTTTCCAAAAGTCTCCCTCGGAAAGATCTGTCGTGGCCCAGTCTTTAAGCTCTCACCGCGGATCTCACGGCGCTCAGAGAACGGATAAAGTGAAGCATCTCTCGCCCTCTCTCTCTCTCTCTCTCTTTCTCCAACTGGCCCTAATAGTCTATTGTCTACGATTCAAGCAGCGAATCCTCACACTGCAGGCTTTGGCCCGCAATCCCGGCAATTGATTTTTCTCTTGCCCTATATAATATCTCGATGATCGGTGCGGTTTCGCCTTTCTAATTGAATGCGTTAATTTCAGTTATTGCGTTTCGCTGCCGGAGATAAACGTTGACGTTCGCCGCGAGAAGCAAGATAAGCGCAATATCTGTACCCAATTCGATAAAACATCTAGGACGACATGCAGCATATACAGATGATAAGCAGCGCATGAATGAATTCTCGTTTTCGCAAATTATTCGGCAACGCTGCTTCATTTGTTGTTAAGATTTTATGTGTATGTGTACATAGTTTATCAGACTTTGTTCCGTATATGTTTATGTAAAAAATTTGAAAAAGAAAGGAGCTGCATCGAGAATTTCTAAAGCAAAGTATTCATTCACAATGATAAGTAATAAGCGTATAGTGCGAACCTTGGCTTTTATACTTTGAACATATTTTAAACGATCTGCTTGCCAGCAGCGAAATGAGCGTCTGCGGCAGCCCTTTTCACTCGCCTGACACATGTGAATGTCTGCGTCGACGGCGCGAAAAACACGTAGTTTACTCAATGCGAGCAAATTTCTTTCAGAGGCTTTGCATCCGTCGATTGTATATGACTTTGTCGAACCACGCGAGCTTTTGCCGCCTGAAAAAATTCTCTCGACTTTCATTAATTATGTTAATTTTGCATTTTTTTACGCATATTACGAAAATCCAAGATACGCGATGCGTGTATATGATATATAAAAAACGGCAATTATAAAACTCGAACCGTCTTCGTTCACGCATTAGCGCACATCCTCGCGGCGATGCTCCCTCCAAATAAATTTGATATGTGCAGCTGTGCATCGGGTTACCAATTACGATCCAATTATGCGTGTATTTTCGGCGCATCTAGCTCCGATGCCCTTAACAAGTATTGGCACACGCATACACGTTATAATTGCTGATTACAATCGATTGCATCATGGATTTTGACAATTTCTACATTTTTATGCTTTCGCAAGCTGTCGAGTGCATCGGCGCCACCGGCGTGAGTACATCATGCATGCCCGATGGGGGAGAGAGAGAGAGAGAGCAGCGCTATTATACTTACAAGTGCGCGAGATTCCTCGGAATCGGAAGCGTATTGAGCGCGTGTTTGACGCCTGCGGCGCTAAGAAGATGCTGTATATGAGAACACTTGCGCGGGTGTATAGGTCTAAGCGGCTGTTGACAGAATTATTGATTAGGATGAGCTGGGGATATCAGTCGTTTACAGCTCAGATCGCGGCCATAAGTATTAAAGTGCAGGCGGCAAGTCCATGGCACAGTTTAATACGAACAACAAGTGTTAAGCCTCGCGGCGCGCGAGGCGGGCATGTGTTGACTGCCAACTATACACTCGAGAGCCAATTGTGTATGTGCCGCGCAGTGTGTATCCTTATGGAGAGAGAGAGAGAGAGAGAGAGAGAGAGCTGCACTCTTGGCCGCTTTTTCTAGTAACCTCACGTTTGCCTCATAAAGAACCAATTCTTATCTAATACACCATATAAATTCAGGATCAGAGCGGCATTCCCTAGTGCAGATCTCCAACGTAATCCGCGCTTCGTGACTGTCCGTCTAACACTGTACTCGCCCCAGCTGTATATATATATATATATATATGTATGTATTTCAGATTTTCTTCGTCTATAACTCTATATACCTACGGATGTTTAACGAACCTCTGTTTATTTTTCTCCCGATCGCCTTGGCTTTTTTATACAGCTTATATACATGAAGCGTAAAATGTTAAGCCGCAGAATTTTACGAGGAGACGGACGAGGCGGCGCAGAACACCGCGAGAATTTCGATAGTCCTCGCGAAGCTGCAGGTCGTTCGAAAAATCGAAACGCACTGAAATCCGCGGCGCGCTCTTTAGAGAGAGAGAGAGAGCTGTAATGCCACGGGGGAGAAAACACGCGTGTGTACAAAGCCGGGACGGTTAAGCGAGCCGACGAGAAAAGGCGGAAAAAGATAGAATAATCCTCTATTTAAGGCAGTTCTCGAGTGCGTCAACTTAACGAAAATATACGCTGGTCTCGTGAAGCGTGTTGGGATGAAGAAGTGCGAGGGCGTGAAAAAGAAGAGGGAATCCTGCGCGCGGGCAGAGGCGTCGTGAGTCGTGAGAGAGAGAGAGAGAGAGAGAGAGAGAGAGAGAGAGAGAGAGAGAGAGAGAGAGAGGCGACGGGAGCGAGGGAGAGAAGCGGCGCTTGTGTCGGCGCTGGCGATCGTCTTTTGTCCTAAGCCTAGAGGGTATATTAATGTGAAGAACATGTTACAAGTACGAACAACGAAGAAAAGAGCAGGCCGCGTCGACGGAATACTAACGATCTATCGCCAAATCTCTCGAAAAAGACCTCGTTTAACGTCGTCTTTGCATTTTAACAGCATTCAGTGCTTAGTCTGCAAGTAACTTTCTGCCGTAAAAATAGATGAAAGCCACGTCTTGTTACATTACGTGTAGTACAGTGTATATTCCTTTTGCCCCGTTTCTTCAACGCCGCTGCCTCTCCTTATCTATATCCTGCAATTTTGCTTTTCTCATCGTACAAATATTTCTTACGCCGATCGCGCCTGAACAGTACTATTAGACATCTTCGATCGCACTATTTTTTCATCGCACGCTTCAAAGCCTTATTACGAGTCTTGTTAGGTATAACATTAGTTCAATTGTTATAAACAAGTTTAAATAACTTCAAGACAGAATCGTCAAAATATTATTCTTTCTCTGTATTTCAAAAAAATATTAGCAAAAGGAACATTGATTTTATTCCAGCTCCGACATCCCCTTACAATTTATTCTGCGCAACGGCTGATGACGAATTTGATGTACAAGCTCATTCACTCAAGTACGAAAAGCTGCCATTTGTGCCATTAAAACATTTTACACCCTTTATTCTTCCTTGAACTATATCGAATAACTAAGCTAATTTTAACGATCTGCAGCGCTAGTTAATTTTATAATAGAATTATCGTACCTGTAGACTGGCTTGCACAGTTGTAACGTGCATCTGTATAATAATTTCTTTTTACAGTGCCAAATAAGCAATCATAATTTGTGATTTATGTTTTTCAGAATGACGACTTAGTATTTGACCATGACAATAAAGTATCAACTGCAGATGTGCCCACAGATCAAGAGCATCGAGAATCGTTACTTCACAGCCTTTGGAGTTGGTTCAATGTTGACTCAGATATTTTTTCATTGTCGCCATATCAATCATCAGGTATTTCATTAAAAAGGGAAAAAAGTAATTATTTTGTGATGAACGATAAACTTTGATAAATAGATGAATATAGTTTAAGTCATAGACGCTATGCCAAATAGTAACAAGCTAAAAACCTATATTTTTTTTAATCAATTTCAAGATACTTTATTTGAAAAATGAAAAGTTAATTAAAAAAATGATAGTTTTTGAAAAATATAATTATGAATATACATTTTTATGATCCCAATTTTATACTACTGTTGTGTACGTCTCAGGTAAATCTCAAATATCGAATACAAATTCGATATTAGCATCTGATGTTCGGAAAAAAAGGGAAGTAAAAGAAAACAACGAAATCACCAGCGACGACTCATATAAATCATCGAAATTCTCGAAAAAAGCAAGTAGACTTTTTTAGATTATAGAATATATGTATAATACATGAAATTATGATTATCCAATAAGCTGCAAATCTTTAATTTTTACCTGTTTTTGCATATCATCTGCTACGCTGCTGAAATAATAATAAGTCATATTTATATTGAAAAAATGGTATGAAGAGCAAACAGATTGTGTGAATCTTTGAATATGTTATATAGATAATACCGAGTTTTTCTAAAGAATGTTTTGCATAAAAAGTTCATCGTGGTCATAATTGCATTCGTTTACAAAGAAATTGATACATGTCCTTCATATAGTGAACGTAATTTATAATACAAACCATTTTTTAGAAAAATTTACCGTGCAGTGAAAATACAGGAGCTTAGCCTATCACCGGACATCTCGGTTAACACGGGGCACTCGACCATCACTTGAAACATTTTTTTAAGTTTACTCATAAAAGTGAAAGATTTTTCTTAACTTATAGGAACTTGTTTGCTCGGTGATACTATTTTCACGTACAATTAATCAAATATTAAAAAATAAAAATAAATTTTTCTAGCCCAATAGACGCTGTAATGTTTGATTTGTCTATTATCGGACACACGCGTTATCCTAACACCGGACACTTAAACGCAACATGCATGTTAAATTCATTAATATTTCTTTTGTTTAAATATTTTTCTTTTGAAAGTTAGCGCGCATTTTACGATGCCGATTATCGGGGCGGATATCTTCTTGCGACTGCCGGCAATCGGGACACCGCTTACGAGGAGAGCTACCGGGCTTCGGGAAACGGATTTTGCTGAGGTTTTTTGATACGTGTTTTCTGACATTCAAAAAACGAAGAGACGACATGCAATTTCAAAATCTCAAAAGAAACAGTCTCTTTGACCGCCGCGGTCATTGTGCTACATTAAATTCTAAATTTGTTTAACTAACCATGTCCGTTCTATGTATTTTTTATGTGCCTCTGTATGTATTTTCTATGATTTTTTGTAATTGATGGATTCAAGTTCAGTGAAGTAATGACTAGTTTTAAAACCAGAAAAATTCTTTTCGCTAAATTTAATTCAAAGCATATTAGAACGATTTTCGCAGGGAAAAACCTTAGGTACCCGATAATAGGCTATAAGCTTCTCTAATTAGTCAAGCATTTATATATGATCTTTTTTCATTGCAATTGCGACGTTTACATTAATTAAAATCATATATTATTTGATTGCGATGTTAAATAATTATTTGATTGATTTACTATAAATTGTTGTCACAGGATGACAGTTTATTACAGCCACAATTATCTCGAAAATATCGACATGGCGATGATGAAGATGACATAGGTTCTGGAGAACCTGAATCAGACAGAGGGCCGGATGGTCTTGCAAATAGTGTTGATTTGTACACTAGTCGCTCTACAAGCATAGGCACTACAAATCCCTCGACTGAATCCAATATGGTAGATAAACCTATCGATTTCGATGAAAAAAGTATGTATATGGTATTATTATTTTTTATGAATATTGACACTTGATTGCATTGGCAATGACGATGCTTAATAATTATCTGGGTATTATCAGTAAATGGCTATTATGCACTTTCTAATTAGAATATCATTCTAAATAATGTTCGTTGGTTTCAGATGTTTTTAGGGTATCCGTAACGATCAAAGAACCATACCGAGAAGAGTTTGAAAGACGGGAAGGTGAGAAATTTCAGAAATTTGCCGAAAATCTTACAAGGAGCGTTGAAGATATTTTAAACAAACATTTGAGAAGAGATCATCATGTTACGTTTGTCAAAATGGAGTGAGTAATATGTTATGTAAAATACATCATCAATGTTAATCGATGATGAAAATACACGTTGAAACTGTTTTACAGGAATGCTCCAGATCCATTCGAATCTCACGTTCATCTTGATATACACACAATGAGCAGTGAAACAGATGTTCGTGAAATTCTCGAAAGACATCTAAATACTTACTACTCCCTTGGAAAATTTACAGTCAATCCTAATACATTCACTTTACGAGCTGTTTTAGGTGAGCAATAATTTGTAACATATATTCATATTATCAACGCCTCTGATGATAGCACGATTGTTTACTTTTTTATATAACTGCGTAACATCGGCCCAGAGAAAACCGATTGGCAAAATTTCAGCCCGGTAGGAAATATTAAAAATACTAATAATTTTTGCCGTTCAGAACATTCAAAATAAAAAAAAGCTGCTCCTTTGTTCTCAACAAACTTTTATCGTTGAAATATAAATTAAAATAAATTATTAGTATCAATCGGATATAAGCATTGATTTTAGATTTTTTTTAGTTTCATGCGGAATTTATGCAAAATACGAAACATTTAATAAAAATAGTTACAATCACTTTTAAAAAATCATTTCATATCGAAACTGTGCGCCGACTCGTTCTTCTTTCTATGCAACACCAATATCGTCGAGTTTGATTACCTAAGTTTAGATATATCACAAACTTGGTTCCTTCTTTTTTGATCATTATAACTCTTACATCATATTCGGATATCTTATCATACATTTTACATTTTATCTTAAGCATTGAGTTGTCCTTGTAAATTGCTATGTGTTTTTTAAACAAACTTTGTTTTGTATTTTTTGAAAAGTAGCACTATCTAACAATTTAAATTTAACAATCATCTAACAATTCAATTTTCACAAAATATCTTATAGGAAATTACCAAACTATTCATGTTTTTAGAATGTCAAGCTGGAGAAATTGCTTGCGACGTTTCGAGGTGTATTCTGCAAACTCAAAAGTGTGATTTCAAATCGGATTGCGAGGATGGCAGCGATGAAGCTGGTTGCAAGTATCCTAGTAAGAAAAACTTTTATTATATATTTTTCTGTGTGGTATATAACTATTATTTGTAGTTCTTAAGTATTATATTTGAAGTTACATCTTGCCTCTCCCATCAAGATGTTGTACGATATAGTATGCGATTATGTTAGAAAGGTTTTTTAAAGCGTTTGGAATCGGAATAGATTGTTTTTGTCTACTGCTGTATGGGTAAACTCCGATATTTCAGTAGCTTCTACTGAAAAATTTTCAGTCATCCATTTTTTTTTAATTATTGCAAAAAGTAGCCTATCCACTTATTTACAGTTCTCAAATGAATGCTGTAAATCGTTATTTGACAAGATCGAGATATAAGGTAGGTTCATTAAAAAAGAGTTTGTCAAGTTACGTTATCAACCGTTATAGCAAAAAAAGATCCAACTGTACCAACGACGGATGATACAGATAGCTAGTCGGTAACGTTGCGATTATCCTCAGGCACACCCACACGAAAATCGATTTTCTTGTTCGATAACGTAGGAAATTTACTAGCCGATATACTAACGACAATTTTCACGAATATAATATTCATATTACTAGTACTTGGGATTTTTAAATTACTAAATTTTTACGGTAAGAAATAAAATTGATTAGATATTGAGGGCGTATCGAACAGTGCCCGAACGCTAAATGTCAGAAAATGAAGATTTTTCCGTGAATATTTTATAAAAGTATGCTCTTTTTCTTGCTGTTAGGCATGTCTTCGGTAACAGAAAATATATAGATATATACTTCTATAATTGTATAATAAAACAAACGAATCAGCATTATTCAAAAGTATTAAATTGCAGTGCTATGAAGTATAATTTAAAAAAAATTATACTGCAAGCTTATCGAGTCTAAGACCAGTTTAATGACACTCGTGTTTGTTAAAAGAGTAGAGGTTGCTGACATGTCTTGGAGTAGCTGTCGGAACTAGAATAGTCTGTTTATAGTTTCTATTTCTAGAAATAACGTAGCTCGTAGGGATAATCTTCGGCGGTTTCGTTGGCAGCATTAGACGTTATACTGCCGTTATATCGAGACTATAATTAATAAAATGCTAAAATTAATTAAATATTCGTATATTAATGACATGATACACAATACTTCGTTCCGAGAATGAAAACAGTATAATCGCTGACAAAGTAGTATTCGATATCGTAACGACGGGAATATGTTAATATTTATCCTATTTTAATTATCTCAAAATTTCTTTCCAAAAGTTTTGTTAATAAAACAAAAATGCGGAATATGATCAGTGCATAATACATGTAGACAAATTATATAAATACTTGAAAAACTATAACGATTTTACGAAAAAAAAAATATGATACGTATGAAAAATAAAAAATATTATCATACATTATGCGAGGGCGAAACTTTATTAGTTGATATCTGCATTATGTGAAAAATAAGGTCAGCATCAGTCTGCGCATAGAATGCAGACTAATGAATATTCAAAAATGTCGAGAGCTTTTTGTCGGTCTTGTCCTCATCTCGGTTCCATGCAGCTGCCGTTGCTGTAAAAGATGTGGCAAACGACGCTAGAGTATCTCTTTTTTGAAGTCGATCGATCTGCATTATGTACCCCCCTCAGTTTTCTACGCGCGAGAAAGAATCTCATAAATGCCAAGTTGCTTCGTTAATTTAAAAAAAAAAAATATATATATATATATATAACAATATGCCACGGAAAAATTTTTAATTTATCTGTTTGATGAATTTTAATTCATCGAAAGTATTTTGCCCTTATTTAATTTTCATTTGACGTGCATTAAATTTATTATCGTGTAACTTTTGCGGTAAAAAGACATCAAAGTTGAATAATGATGAATTTGTTATTTATATAAGTGCATTGTTCTGTTTGTCAAGAGAAATTCATGATCCGGAAGTTTTTTCTCCCCTGCATTTATAAATTTCAGTCGTCACGCACCGAGTCTTAAAAGCTAATATTTAACGATCGTGTTGTGCACAACTCCGATCGATAAGACGTTGAGCTTTTCGCGACATCCGTACTTGTCTAATTAATATCCCAAATGTCTAATGGGGCGAGGGTTCGTTCAACCTGAAAATTTCAGTTTTTACGACTTTCCTACCCAAGTATTATGCTATCCCCCAATAAATAACAGACATTTCGCGTTATTTCGACTGAGTGAATATTATTGTAACATTGAGAAAAATACAATGACAATACGTTATTGAACTTTTTTTTTCATTCTACCGTAATTTTTCAAGCGCATTGTGCGATATCTTTGTAATTTATTTCCACACTGTTTTACATGTTTTTAATATTAATTTCCAAGCATTTGTTAACTTGCGTGAAAATAGTCGTACATAAAATCCCACGTAAAAAACATGAGTATCGTATTAATACCGCGCGGAAATATAAATATACGGTAGATTACAGTCGGAATATAAGGCACACGCTGTAAGATATGGAGGTGTAACGCTATGTAAATAAGCTAGTCATGCGAGGGAGATTAGAATCCTGTAGCTTTATTTTTATTTGAACCATGACGATTTTTATGAATTTTTTCATGAAATTAATTCTATAGCTGTGTCGAAGATCTTTCATTTAAAATGAAATCCAACGTGACAAATTGATTGAAACTCTGTTGTCAGTTATTGTCTGGGACTCCTCAACTATTGAACTAGTTCATCACATTGTGGCAACGGCCGCACGGCCTAACTATATTCCTCTATATCTATTATAAGAAACGAAATGGATTTACCTACTAGCAGCGGAAAGAGAACTTCTTAATGTTTCGCTAGTTAATAAATAGGACAGAAGAATTTTTTTTTAATAATTATGGACTACAAAGGTTTATCAAACAAAGGCAGTTTTGAAAGGGTCTATACGTTTCGTAGCTGAAATAAGAGGAAAAGTTACCGATGCACTATGCCACTTCCAGCTTTAATGGGTTAATGCGAATTATCACGCCTTGAGTGACTGAAAGGTGAAATCAATCATAGGTCAGCTGACTTTCGTACAACAAGCTGGTCCATAACTTTTTCAGTATACGCGAAGAAGCTTATTTTCTTTTTGACAGTAAAAAGAAACAAATATAACTTTAATAAAACAATTGCATACAAGCAATGTCGACAAATTAACTTTATTAAAAATTACGTAATTTTGGTATAAAAAGTCTAAAAAAACAGGGCTTTTTTACATAATAGCTCTCTTTTTATATAGCTCCTTTTGTTGAAAATATTGACGTCATTTTGTGATGTATTAAAATAACGCATTTCTATTTCTTCATGTAATTTTTATATGTGAATTGTGGATGTCCATTTGTTACGCATTAATTTCGAACGTTTTTTTATTACGTAATTTTATGCTCTAGATTCATACAATTTTTTTACATTTTTTAAGTATGTTATTTAATCAGATATAAACATTTAGTTCTAAATACTTAATACTCTTATACTTTTTAAAAATGAATCGCCGTATAAGTGCCACCATGCACATGGTAGCACGGAAAATGGGGGCTAATGCCTAAACAATTTTATTTTCTTATTTCTTTTTGTTTGGTGAGATTATTGAAAATGATTAATTTCTTCGACATTAGCCTAAGAAATTAAATCCAGATGCGCATGGATCTAAAGAAATTTACGATTTTTAATAAGTCATATGTAATTACGTGAAGAAATGCACAATTTCAATACATCACAAAATTATGTGAATATTTTCAACAGGGCTGCTGTCCATCCTCGTATACCTATGCTATGCCGTTGAGGAAGCATCTCTGATGATGTCTTACGTTTGTAAGTCCAATGTAACATCACCCTGGTAGAAATCTGAACATTTAAAATGGCCAGAAAAATAAGAAATGGCCATAAGATACAGCTAAAAAT
>UCOJ01001900.1:0-19039 GCA_900474305.1 Cecidostiba fungosa
CCATTTCTTCCTCTAAATTACTTTGCAAACTAATTAGGATTGGTTTCTCTAGATCCGTGGTCCGGTGGTCAAGTCGTATGTACCAACAAGTTGTTACTAAGTCTAATCGAGAATATGATTCGCTCACAACCAATCTCGGCGTACCAGAGGGCTCGGTTGTGGGACCCCTGCCTTTATATTAATGACCTTCGCGAGATGTTAGCTGCTTTTAAGGAGGCTTGGGTGTTTGGTCTCGTGCCAAGTGAGGGGCACCGAAGGGACATGTTATACAGGAATGCTCATTGCTATTTATTTTTAGAAAATACACGTATTGTAGTCATATCTAAGTAGAAGAGTAAGAAACCACGTAAAAGTCGCCAGAAAAAAGCAATAATAAACATTAATTAATTTCACCTAGTCGCCCCGTGTAGAGGTTACGTTCCTGTTCGCTGTAAAAGTGAACTCACTGGACACGTGCTGGGCACCATCTCATCGATGCGCTGTTGCCAAACGTACGGCGCATGCGCATATGCAGCAGCTGTGAGAAACATTTTCGTTTTCGTTGCTTTTCTCGCAAATTTCTCTTGATTGAAGTCGTCAACCATATGTTTTTAACTAATAGATTCCTCGTAAGCAAAAGTATTAGTATATATTGATTCATCAGCACTCTTCGCTTACTTCCCGAGTATTAGTCGATTTTAATGAGGAGTCCCATAAGACTCAGTGTTAAACTGGCAATTTTTCGGTAGCCATTATTTCGAAAAAGAGGTCGTCAACATGGTATTTCTTTTTTCCAAACAAATCTGGCATACTTTATTTACATAATCCTGAAGTTTCAGAGAATTCTGTCGTTTTTTTTATAAACGCCCAAGCCTCCTTAATTAAGTCAGGCTATGCTAGCTAATAAACATCTCATTGTCAGTTCCGTAACCCAAAATTAATTCTTCGTGAATTCTCACAATGCTTTATAAATGGAAAAAAATTTTTGGATCGAATTGTTCTTCTAGGTTTAGAATGTTGTTTCTGATGATAATACTTGTTGAAAAAGTGATTCACGCATTAAAAATAAAAAATCATTTTTTTAATGTACTAAAAAATTCTTATTTTACGGCGTATGTTCTAAACAGTGACAATTTAAATAGACTTTGAGCTTATATGTGATTTTTCTCACTTTTTTAACGTTCTAAAGCACGTATAATAAATTATTTCAATCCACATAAAACCTGCTAAAATTATTTCAAAATAAACATTCCTAACCCAAGCATCATTCACCCAAATCGTCATAATTTAACCAGCATCGTCCATTTCGTTAAATACGCACATACAACAATTTATCCAGATAATTTCCTGGACGCAGGCAAACGTTGTACGAACATTCGCTTTCTCGACTCACTCTACTCATAATCGGATATGCCGGAAGTATAAGTGCGGTACCAGAACCCGACACGTATTCTGATCCGACGATTATATGTCTGTACGAATGTACACTACTGGCTCTAGACTTTTAGATTCATGCATGATTCGCACAATCCGGATCAGAGGCTGTATGGGGATGAGGTATATAGGGATTGCACATGTTAATACTGCTGCGGAAGAGTAATGGCTATATGCTGGAAACGGCACGGTTTAATAATTCAATCGTGTTTTGAGAGGCAGACAGACATTGGTCTGGGCAGCATCCGAGATTTTGAAATATGATTTCGTAACGCTTGAAACAGTCATCATTTGAAATATTTAGACTTTTTGAATAATAGCTTATATAAATATTATAGAAATGCTATTCAAGCATATTGTGAAGAAGTGCAGGATAGCGCGAAATTTGAGCTCGCACAAAAAAAAAGCTGAGCTACAGAATTGTGTTCTAACATAAAAATAACAGCTGCTGATTCAAGAATGACGATTTGAAAGATTAAAATAATTTTAGAAAATTACTCGTGTATCAGCTATGCACTATATGCGTTCGCGAAGAAGTAGTAGCTTAACAAGCAACGACAAATGATTAAAAGTACTGTGAAAGCTTACACTTTCCTATTTAATAAAACAAAACTCTAAAAAGGTCAGATTTCTACATGAATACATTTTGTTTCCTCCTATTTTTAATTGGATTATCACAATATTCAACAGTAATAAAATAAATTTTAAAAATGTATGTAATCGTTATAATCAACACATTTTATTACGTCTAATTTAATATTGTGACATTTCAAAAAGTATGGAAAGTAACAGAAAACAATCAAAAGTTTGCTAAAACGGTTTTTAAAGAAATTCTAAACACATTGCCTTATTTATAGTACAAGACGTATATAATTAACAACAATTGAATATTTCTATCCTATAACACATGATTTTCTCAGATACATATATTATAAACAAGAACAACTAAAGATTTTACACATTATATATTTTTATCATAAATTACCTTATTTGGATGCAGCTTGACAAATTTTGAAACTTAAAATTTATGCTCCTGTGAATATGCAACCGGGACATCCTGAGTGAGTAGCTGTAAGATAACACTCTGGCAGGTCTTCGCAAAGGTAAGGAAGGAAACTATATATAACTATGACATGAAAAGTCCATTTTTCTTACGCGAAATACGCAGTCGAAGTTATAAAAAGCTATTTCAAAAAATATAGTAATATTGCGTAAGAATTTTGCGGTAAAAAAGTCTGCGCTAGTGTGTGTAAATGTCGGTAACTCGGTCAGTGGCGCTCCCAACGACAAATTCGCGAAACTCCGGTTGGTTCCGCGGGTTATTTGAAATGAAAAGTGCCCCCAGCTGCAATCAACCCACCTCAACATTTTCATGCCAACTTCATTTTTATTTTCTGCTAATATATATATATGCTATGTATATACACATAGTAAGGCAATAAACATTCCCAAGGAAGGGCAGAGTAAAAATCTGAAAAACGAAACTGGTCGCCGGTCCCGGAGTATGGCAAACCCGATAGAAGGATCGGTATGTAAATGCATTGGCAATCCTAGACTGCAGCGACGAGGAGCAGCAGCGCAGTCTACTTGTACACACCCTGGAAACTAGTTCTCTCCTGAGGCATTCCTGGAAGACGTAGGAGAGAGAGAGAGAGAGAGATATTCTGCATGGCCATTTGTTCTTCTTTTTTCCACTTCTAAAACTCTCGTTGGCTCTCTGACGCGGCTTTTCACTTTTTCCATGCTTTATTTTCCGTTTCCTCTCTCACTCGCTCTACTTGCCTCTCGATGTCTCTAAGAGACGAGTTTCCTCTATGGCCCCTCGGGATTTTTCCGAGTTAGTTGGAATCTAAGACTGGTTTAGAGATCCAGTTCTCGATCTCTTCTAGCTTATCGTCGGCTGTTGCTGCTGTAGCTTCTTGTCTGCTTTGCCTTGGCACATAGAGGTGCTACAGTCTCGAGCGATGTAAGCTTTGGTTGAAAAATTCAAATTACCATCGATATGCCTGACCATGAATTAGAGATGAATATATAGCGAAACGATTGTTTCTATTCTGTACAAGTATCGGCTGGTAGAGAACAAAATTATCAGTTTGCTGAACTTTGCATTTCGTACAAGCGGAGAAGTCCTTAACCCGCATAAACTGTAAATATATAATCCTCAGGAGAAGCAATTCTTTCTTCACAATATCTGATCACCATTGAAGTGTGGCATTGAACCTAGACGAAGAGCTTAACCTTGCAAAGTTTGTTAGTATGCTGAATTTGCATAATTTCAAGAATAGAGCTCTATAGTCCACTCTCGTAAATTATGAGCATACTCCAAAGGTTAATTGGTCGAAAACGCCCAGGAGCCATAACGAGACATCGTTTTTTTTTTTTTTTTTTTTTGTCGAAGAGTAATTGCCACACTGGGCGTTCTACTGTCTGTCGCGCGAGCGATCGTTAACTCTATTTTTATTGGATTTTCGGAGATAAAGGAAAAAACCTTGAATACTAACAAAATCCCAAGGAACATGTCGCACAAACGAGGAGTGTCCAACTGTATCAAATTACGAGACTGTAATTTCGAATTCAAACGATAAATATAGAGACAAGTAGCGTATAATATAAAAGGTCGCGAAACCTGTTATATATAAATTGATAGCGCGAGTATGTTTTGCAATCCAAAGTTTATGTAATCATTTTCGGGAGGTCGGTATGTTTGATTTCTAGTTCGCCTCTACCTGATGGGCAAATAAAAAAAAATTGTACCTACCACACTACTTATACTGTACGTTTAACGCGACACATTTGCGTGACGCAGCCTTTTAAAAATTCAAAGATGAACGAGAGGAAAAAAAAGGAGAACCCACAACAAGGGTGTGTCTGTGGTAAATATAGACAACGAATCATAACGAGGATTGAAAAAAAAGCCGAAGAAAGCTCACCAGCATCTATATGCAAAATCTAATGGTGTAGCCACGATAATAGCTTGTCGTTCTAACTAATTACATATCAGCGAACGGGAGAGAGAGAGAGAGAGAGATCAAAGGATCCCACGAGCAAAATAAAAATAGGGAACGAAAAAGAATATGAGCAGAACGCAGAGCTAGGCACTGACCGATAAACAATAAAAGGCCAACGGAAGTGAAGTCAGTCGCATCAGACAGGGATGAGTCGTCGACAACAGATTTACGATAAAAACGGTATCCAAAAGTGGGCCAGGTGCGGGGACCGCCGCATACACACAAACAAACAAGCGCAGCAGCAGTCAAAGAATGAAATTCCGTACAGAGAACTCGTTCCGTTTGCCCCTCGTCTCTATTCAGCAATAAGTGCATCGCAACAAGTCCAAAAGACACAAGTCGATGAGGTAAAAAGCATTATCATCGCAGACACGCTGACTGTTGCTGCTTCTTCTTCTTGGCCGCGAGACTGAATAAAGAGGAAATCGAGAGCGAAGCTGATGCCAACCGGAGGGAGACCTTCAAGGGCAGCGAGGATAGGCCGAAGGATGTCCGGTACGGAGAACGAGAGATGGAGTGCGACAAAAGGGCTTCGAAAAAAAAACAAACGGACGCGCAAGTTTTACGCTGCAGACGAGATGAGAAATCCAAAAGGAAGAGTCCGTCACGCGCGAGCGCAGCTTCTCTCACTTGGTTTTTCACTCTCTTTTAATATATAGTAGCATAGCCAAGAGAGAGAGAGAGAGAGAGCGAGAGAGAGGCTGCCTCCACTGGCGAGATGCGGCCAGTGCATTCCGCGAGAGAATGGATCGTCAGACACGGGTCTAATTGTAAACGAAAAACGGATGCCTTCACTGATCATACATTTTTCTGATTTTGACCGGAAGAAGTTGAAAGTTGATGAATGATACTAGAAAAATCCCGAACTAATAACACTAAAAACATTTGATATACAAATTAAAACGACAAACTAACAATGAAAGGTTTATACTATTTAAAGACATTTCAAATAAAAGCAACTTGTTCTACGCTAATTACTGTGTGAACAAATTCTTCAAAACGCGTTAAATAACGCGTTGTATTTGTAAAAGAAAAATACAAGATAATCTGTATAGAAGCCACGTATAATTTGTTCGCGCCACATGAATAAGGAGAGCCAAGATGACGGCCTGGACCAATCTAGATGAATACAGCTGATTAGCATGGGATGGCTCGCACCTGTTTTTAGTATCGGCATAGATATAATTTGGTCGGCCCATCATCTATCATAAGTTTTCAGTCAGCTGCTGCTCATCCTCATCTTGTATCTTCCACATACACTACGTATTTCAAATATCGTACCTACATCGACTACATCGACCGAAGAAAAAACGAGAAAATTGGAATACGGTAGACGATCAGTTTGGAATTGAAAGAAAGAATTTTCGATGATCCGTGATATGAGTTTTGGCTATCGAGTATTAGGGCAATCATATTATACAATGGGGAAGGTGTGTGGGGTGACACGACGGTATGCAATAATTGCTCAAAATGGTTAATGTGTAAGCAGCACTTTTTATTCATAAAAATATGTTTTTATAATCTAGATGAAAGAAATTTTTTATATATACATGATAAAAGTATAATGATTGCAAGTTGATGTGTGAGATAAAATGATCGACGATATACTAACTACTTAACATCTGCTTTATAACATAGAATCATTCGCTTAAATAAAAACAAAACAAATTCTTTAGATTCAATATGTTGACTAAACTTAAAAGCTGTGACTTTCTAATGATTACAAGATAGTGATGCGATGTAACACGTACAAGTACGTAGTTGCTATAATGATTTCAAAAGTAAAAAAATAGATTCTATTGTTTGCAATTCAAATAGTATGTCTTTTCAATACAATCTACTTTTTAACCAAATATTTTAAACATTAAAAATGCTGATGGATGTTTCATATACGTACTTGAGATGCCGATTTTTTTAATATTTAAAAGATTTCAACCACGGCAGAAAATTTTAATTCTAGAAACAATGATTAAAGCGCATCTATATTCTAGGGATGACAATCAGTCTTGTCGGGTGAATCTTCTACGATGAGCATATAAAACCCTTTCTTCGTTTATTACATAATTTAATTATTGATTTTTGTTTTTTTTTGTTTTTTTCTTTTTTTTTGATGAAAATTGAGAAGTATTTTTTCTTTCTTTATAGAGTATATGTTTTTTAAATGTAAATATTGAATTATATAAATGAAATATTTTTAATTCAATTCGACGCATTAATAATATCAGGAGGATTCAGTAAAATTTATAAAATGGAATAATCGCATGAGACTCTCATTAGTAGTTTGTACCAAGTGTAGTTATGTCTTATTAATCTAGCTGTCGTTCGAAATATATTAACCTTGATACTAAAAAACACATTAACGATCGTATTCATAAAAAATTTTAATGACCGTCAAATGCTATTTTTCAATCTCAGCTATAATTTATTTAACATAAGAATTCTCTAATTTTATTCAATAGTATATCAGTATCGATATTGCCAATAAAACTAATAAACATTTTTTCTAAATTTTCTAATAAATCTTCTATGCTGTTGAATCGTCTCAGAGTCAACGCTTTGAGGAAAAACGCGTCAACCATTGTAGATCAGACTGTCAAACAATCGCACAGTCGTCAGTACATAATATACTATAATTAAAGACGAAGAGAGCGTCTGATTACCAATCTGAGCGCCAACACGTCTTTCCCCATTACAATATATTTATAATATAGTTTCGCGAAAATTGAAAAATTCAATTCTATGAATTTCTAAGAACAGTCAAAGAACTGCGTTTAGCTTTAGACGCTCTACCTACCATATCTGCTACTTCCTAACAGCTTTTGCATTGATATACCATTGCGATCGTGGCTCGCTGACAGCCACGGGCGAGCACAGTCGTGGCGGGAAGAAGCATGTCCCGTTGAATAATCTCGAGGATCGTTGAAAAAAAACCTTCCATCATCTCGCACCAGAGACAGTGAGAATTCTCTTTGGCATAACCCATCAGAGTCCGGCGGTGGCCTGCACCGAGGCTGTTCTCGGTGTTAGCACGAGGTTAAAGCAGTCAGGCGGAACCGCGACGCAACTGGGCTGTAGCTTACTCTTAACGTCGACGTTGACTGGCGCGCTGATGTCGAACTTGGACAGGAGTCCCGTCAACACGACGAAGGCGAAGCCCTGTACAAGTCTCTGGCCGATGCACGTTCTCTTACCGGTGGAGAAGGGAATAAAGTGCTCTGGTTTGACGACTTTGGTGACGATTTTGTCGCTCTGCTCAGTATGTTGGAGAAATCGCTCTGGTCGGAAGGCCTTGGCGTCGGTGCCCCAATAATCCTCGCCCAAGTTCAGGTTGTAGTTGTTGAGGAAGATGACGGTTTCCTTGGCGACAGGGTAACCACCGATTTCCGTGTCGCAGGTGGCCACGTGCGGAACTATGGGCGAACTGGATACCCTTAGTGTCTCCCAGATGGTGGCCTCTGTGTAGGGCATGTCGAATCTGTCCTTCAGCGAGATAAGTCCAGACTCGCTGCTCTCGTTCTTTTCCTTCAGAACTGCGTCGCACTCAGCTTGAATCTTGGCCTGGACATCAGGATGCGTGACAATGTTGGCGAGGACCATCATGACCAGGTTACCGATGGCGGAGTGACCACCCAAGAAGTCCTCCAGTTCGAAGATTATGTGTTGCCAGGATAGCTCGGACTCGGTGCTGTCCAGATGAAACAGAAGAGCGTCAGTGAAGTCACGAGCAACTCCGCTCTCTACGTCCAAGCCGGTGCGACGCGGTTCGATGATCTGTTTGAGGATGAAGCTGCGGATGTCAGTGGCCCAGTTGTTGAGACGATCGAGGTGCTTGTTGTAGAAGATCTTGAGCCACGGCAGGAAGTCGACGGCGTATCCCTGGTTGATGTCCCAGAAGATCTCGTCGAAGATACGGACCACTCGGTTGAACTGGTCGTCGGAGTAGCCGAAACGGGTCGAGCACATGTACTGCGTGAACATGTTACCGATGGCTCTGAGGATCAAGGGCTTCACTGCGCTTTCTCCCCTGAGGACTCCGGCGTTGGCTGGTAGGTTCAGTTGGTTCAAGAGCTGGGACATCTCTTCGGCGGCTACGCGGGCAAGCAGTTCTTGCTGGGAGCTACCGCCGCGAGGTGAACAGAAGCTGCGGGCGATCGAACGACGCTTGCGCTGAATGTCGGACCAATCGCAAAGGGCTAGAGCTGAAAGTTGAAGAAATTTCTTGTTTAGACATGTGTTGCGAAGTTATTGTTTTTTTCTTTCTTATACTAGTTGGCTTGTATTTTTATTCTCTGGCTTTCGAACATGTCACACAAATATTTTGTTTATTATAGGTGTATTAATTTTTTCAAGCGAGTCGCACTCGATGAATTTTCTCGAATGGTACGTAATTCGGATTTAGTCAGATATTCTACAATTGTCATAAAGTGCGAGATTATACAAGTGAAAGTTAATTAACATTTCCGGAGAGAGAGAGAGAGAAATAACTTTCGAATCAAAATATTTTTGAAATCTTTTCAAAATGTTGAGCTATTCTCGAATGCTCACGCGTTCTCGAACATGCGAGAAAAGTATAGTATAGGTCAACTTGCACCTTTCTCTCGAGTTACTACTCGGTTGCATCATTTCATTATAAGGATGAATTCGACGTCGGCCCCGCAATCTCGGAAATTATGATGATGGAAAGTTCGATGAAACACGCGAGTATAAATATTTTTAAGTTTGCAAAAACACAATTCAATGAAACTACAAAACGACCGCGCCACTTAATAAAAACAGAGAAATAATCGTTAATTACGTTGTTAGTGGCAGTCAAAAATTATGTTAATATAAGCATGTATATTTATGTAAGAGATTGGATTTTGCGATTAGCGGTGGTTTGAACTTGACCCGAAAGAGTACACACACACACACACACACACACACACGCATATATCCCTCTCGCAGACGTTACTTGTCGTTCCGCATTCTATAAGGACGTTGAGTAAGCATCAGAGAGGAAGATCTGCTCGGTGTGTAAATATAGGAAGAAAGTCCTTGACCTTGGACTTTCATGGTGGGAATTACCAAAATTTCCCGAATATCACTCGCTTCCGAGTCTGGTCCAGCGATTATGCCCATATAAGTATATATACATGCGGTGTAACATGCACGCGATCGTTTGAGGTATGTCACATGCCAGACATAATTGAATTGATCAGATATTCGCATATACGAGGAAGCCAGAGCATTACAATTCGAAGAGAAGATGGCTAAAAAAGGCCTATATTAATTTACTCTGGTGCTGTAAAAATTGCAAATTAAAATAGGCCTTTTTAACTTGTGCTAGTCTTCGTAGGAAGCGATATATCTGTAGAGCAATAAGAGGTATTTTTCCTCGCACAAAAGGAATGCCAAAAATTCGTCGTAGATAAAAGGGTTATTCCTCAAATCTCCATAAATATCTTCCTGATCAGTCAACAACACCGGAAAAATTTTCTCGATTGTCATCTTCGGCGCGACTCATCTCGCCATATGCGGTCGTCGACGTATAGAATGAATTTCGATACATTAAGATTCTTGTGCAAGGAAAAACTCGGCCTTCTGCTATCTCCCTCCCCCTCTCTCTTTCATGGTTAATTCGACTATAAAAGTTTTTACGGGCTTTTACGGGCTTGTCGACTCGCTTCCTACTCCCGATACATACGCCGGTGATGCAGCGGTGGCAGCTCCTATACATCACGCACACGTGTAAGCTCTTTTGAGACTGGCTTTCGAGAATGCTAAACCTCCGAAGAAATTAAGAATAACCGGTCCACGATAATGATTTTTGCCTCCGCGGTGTTCACTCTCGACGAGCTGTGTGACTTTTCTCTTCGCGAAAACTTTTCTTGAAGCTACTTCTGTGAGGAAAAAGAAGTAAAAGAAACTGAAAGTTATCTACAGACGAGATATGAGTTTAAGTGATACATTTTGGAAAAATTTGAAAATCGAATAGGATGCCAAAAAAGTATACTGTGCAACTAGGTAAGTAGGAAAAAGCCACTTCCCCCCTTGTTATACTCCGCGCTTTTCTTGGTAACGGCATGAATAGGCAATTTTTCGTTCATGGAAAACCAATGGCGAATTGAGGATCAATATCTCCAAATTTTCAAAATTTGTGCTATCTTTGAGAAGCTGAAAGACAAAATATTGAAAAATTGTTTACTAATGATGACGTCCGAATTCCAATCACGCAGAGTAAATGTATAATATAAAGGAAGAAAAAAAACCCGATTGAGTATAATGCATTAACGACCGACTGATGCAGTGACATACACACGCGCGCGCGCGCACACACACACACACACACACACACACACACACACAGTGA
The DNA here is from genome assembly GCA_900474305.1 of Cecidostiba fungosa. NCBI lineage: Eukaryota > Metazoa > Arthropoda > Insecta > Hymenoptera > Pteromalidae > Cecidostiba > Cecidostiba fungosa. The sequence goes on from UCOJ01001900.1 coordinate 10,771, forward strand.
AGTTGCGCGTGCTCGGGTTGATCCCGTTAATCTAGATCGATGGCGATGATTGTGAGAGCGGCGCTCGCGCTTGATGAAAATAACAGTAAGTCGCGGCCAACGCGCGCTGTGTTCTCTGCGAATTAGCCCATCGCGTACATTATATACCTATACCACACGTGGGTACATACACCTCTGAGTCACTTGTTTATCAACCTATTTAACGTTTTGCGCAGCGCGTGCGTATACGATCGTGAAAAAAAGTGTCGTGTCAGTCGGTTTTCCCCCCGGCCCTACTCGGCTTTCTTTTCTATGCGCTTAGTCTATAAATGTGCAATGGAAAGTGTGCTGTAACTGTAATTTGTTTACCGTGAAAATTGCTCGATGTCTTGGGACGTTTCGTACACGTCGACTTTCGTTTGCCCCGGTGTTGTTGTTGGTTTCTTTTTATATAATGTAGGTACATGCAAGTAATTATATTATAGCAGCGAAACCTATATATGCTTATTGTATAAAAAGAAACCAACAACAACGTCGCGGCAAACGAAAGTCGACGTACGAAACATCCCAACGCATCCAGCAATTTTACCGATACGTCGGATCGTTTGGACGCTTTTCAGCGACTCATCGTTATTAAATGTATAGTATTGGAAAGTGAATAATAAGGACTACTAATATAAGTGTCGCGTAAACTCATTTCTCTCGGACGAAAGTTTCTCAAAGAGATCGGACGTTTTTCTGCACGAGCATTCGCTGCTGTATATATAAATGTCGGCAAAAATCATTCAGGAGTGGATTCATATTCAGATGTATTCCCGACAAGCCGCTAAATTAGTCAGATCCAGTGTGCTGAGGATCGATACGACTAAAAGTCGCGTTTAGCATCGTATGATATATAATATATACCGAGCGCAGCTTATCTCGTGCAACCTATACTACGAGATCTCGGTTACAGTCCAGAAGCGGTAAATCAAAAGACAGGAGTAGTCAGCAGAATCGTATGGCAAAATTAAAAGTCCAAAGCTCGAGTCGCGCGCGCGAGCGTCTAACGGTCAACAATTTCATCACAAGTCGCGACTGGCCCCGCAAGATATTGGCCAATGCACAGAAACAGCACACATATAGGACACACAATATATCTCTCTGCACCGCGCTGTTGGCCAACGCATTAGAAAATTTTCCGAAATAAAAATCGCAAGCTGCGCCGTGAAAACCACATGTGTGTGTGAGAGAGCTGCTGCAGCGACGAGAGACACGATATCTTTCGAAAGTGCACTCGTTGCACCGCACGTGTGTGAGCCTAGCGCGCGCCGCTCACGAGAAAACTCACGCAGACGACGAATAAGAAGGATACGAATAAAAGTAGCGAGACAGACTCGTGATCACGAGCACGTCGCTTATGCGCTAAGGTCGAAGATCATATTCCAGTCTAATCGCACTATATGTCGTTTATATTAGCGTCGAGATATGGAATACATTGTCGCCGCAGCCGCCGTTGCCGCTGCAGCGACAAATGTCTACGTATGCTTCGAGAGAACGTGATACTTGTAGAAAGAGAGAGAGAGGGAGGGAGAGAGAGGGAGGGAGGGAGATGGCAGAAGGAGAGACCCGGAAACAGCTTCCGCAATGTAAAACTGCATAAGACTCCAGCAGAGCGTTTGTCTTCGTTTAAATGGGGCTTTCCTTAAACGACTCACAACAATGAATATGAGATGATTGTTGACGCATCGAAATGTCTGTAACTCGCGTTGGACGACGCGCTTTCCCCGATATATCGTTCGTTTGTAAAAAAAACGTTCAAATTCATTGCGGCTATATATAGGAGATTTTGATTGCCGATAGATCTGGGATCGATTTTATGATACGATAGATGATACCGATTTGTGGTATATTGAAAGCCTCTTATACCATCGCTTTGGTTATACCGATTTTTATACCGATTTTGCCGAAAAAAAGCTCGTTCTGGATTTCGCTAGTCCAACTGGTACCGGCGACATGGCGCGTCACGTGCTAATCAGAAATGCATGACAGAGAGCCCGCGACAAGATCGATTATGAGGGTTAATGCAAAGCGGAGAGTCGCGTGTACGCAAACGAGACAGCAGCGACGAGAGACACACGTACGGCGCGAAGCACCTTTCTCTCTTCCTTTTCTCAAGAACGGTAATCCAGATCGATACAGGCTCGCGAGCGCCAAGCCGTTGAGTGAATGGGGTCATTGCCAAGTCTGAGCATTTCAATAACGCTCATGATTCACATGAATGGACGAGAGGAGAGCACAGCAGCCGCCCCGCGAGCGTGAGCATGCTGTTGCTGCTAGCTATTTTTAAATGCCGATCTGCAGAGGGAAGCTCGTGTTAAGGGCCCTGACGAGATCTGGTTTTGTTAAATCTCTCTCTCTCTCTCTCTCTCTCTCTCTCTCTCTCTCTCTCTCTCTCATCCAACTTGCACGTGACGAGGAAGAAGAAAGTCATGTTTTCATTGAGTCACACAGCGTGTAAGGACATCGCCCTGAACAGATTTTGCGGATTGTGATCGATGCATGAGCTTTCGATTCGAATAATTTCGATTAAAAGTGTTATCCTTTTTTTCAGTACGTGCATGTTTATTACTTGACCGATTCAATTAAAAAAATCTTTTGTTTTTTAAAATTTTAAAATAATTTTAATTTTGAGATTTAAACAAATTTTTACAAAATTTTAATCTTATTTTGATTGAAATTTCCTACTCGCCCTACATGAATTAAAAATGCACTGGTCAAAAAGGTACAGTGTGTGACAAGCGGTAAGGAGGATTTCTAGCTCGGGTGATGACTCCGACTCGTGCTAAATGATCGCACCCTCGCTGGAAACAGCCCATTTTTTCCAAGTTGCACAATACACAATCATACAAATGTGAACTAATTGCTTATATCTCTATACGCGGAAATACATAACATTCGATACGATTATAAAGTAGTTAGCATTTTCGAAGAAAAAGAGATGTAGCCACCCCTTGTTCTTTGGCAATGTTTTTATTATTATATTAATTAATGTTCAGCACACATCTTGTCGGTGATAAAGAAAGGAGTTTCGAATTCAAAAATTATTATGAAGAAAAAGGTTTGTCAACTTACAGTTATTCCGATCGCCGCCAAAAAGCTGATGGAACCTCATGAAGTCCGGCCTGCCACCAAAATGGCTGCCCTTTGTGATGAGTACCTCTTTGACGAGCGTGTAACTGCTGACAATCACGCATCTCGACACGCCCAGCTGGATTTCGTAGATGTCTCCGTACTCCTTGGCCATGTTGCTGAACGCTTCGAAGGGTCCGCCGGTTCCTCCCAGCTTGTGGAGACTACCGATCAGTGGAAAAGACTTTGGTCCGCTCAAGCCCTTTTTCGTCGTCGTGACAGTCGTCAGAGCCTCGTCATCTTCCTCCAATTCGGAAGGTTTGCTCTTTTTCACTCCAGCCGTAAACACAAGAGCCTCGAGACGATTCAGCCAACCGTTCAGAAAAGCCAACGCTACGGCCAGAATGACCGCGCAGGCGAACAGCAGCCAGAAGATGGTAGCCGATGCCATGGTTTTTGTGTGTGTGTGTGTGTATGTCTTCGCTCGCGCTACTCTTCTACTCTTCTCTCTCTCTCGCTCTCTCTCTCTCCCAAGGTCAAGGTCAAGCACGCCGCTGACCGAGAAAAGTTTTTCTCTCGGCTGCAGTGGTATTTTTGCCGAGAAGAGCTTTATTCCTTCCTGTTGTTGATGGTGACGCTCTACGCTCTCTTTCTTTACGCGTTCTTCTTCGTTGGCGAGGGTTGATTTTACACTGATGCTCGCTTCCTTCGCTGCTATCTCGGAGAATTAATTTCTTATTTTTAGATTCTTCTCTTTTTGCACGCTTTTCGTAAGAAGATGAATCCGAGTCCTTGTGGCTCTTTTCTTCAGGACTATTTCCGCCGCTGATGATGCTGTTTTTTATTGGCAACTGCAAAGGAAAAGACATCCACCGGTGTAAATTTATTGGTAGGAAATGAAACCTCGTGCGATGAAAGCTTTATCCCAACCCTGGATATTTTCAATGTATGATCGATCGAAATAACTATCGGGCGCGAAAAATAAAGCTGCCGTTACAGAAGCGAAAATTGATTTGCCAACTGTTTTCGCGATTGAAATTTTGCTTTCACGAGTATTTATCGAAAATATGTTTAGTCAGTCTATAGAACAGTCGGAATAACTCGGTGGCAGTCTGATGACAAGATAAACTATAAGGTTACAGAAAAATTTTCTGCAATGACGTAAACGCTCGATATAGAGGTAAACTAACGTGAAAACCACCAAAACAAAAAAAAAAAAAAAAAAAAAAAACAGAAAAAATCAAAATTGGAATTAAAAAAAAAGAAAAAAGGTCTTGATTTTCAAGTGAAGAGTATGTGCTTTCCGCATTACGAAAAAGTAGAAGTGCAACTCGGACCAACTATCAGCAATGAAGGAAAAAGAAAAATGTAAATCCAATCCACCCACCTGTCGGCTTATTTATTCAATGATCCTCGAACTCTCACAGCTGGACTGGAGAATTTTCTTAGTCAGCACAGCTCGATTCCAAAAGTCGAAAATTTTCGAGTGAAAAATTCGTAGTCGTATAGAATATACAGTCACGTATAAGTCACGGAGTAGTGTGTTGCCAGTCACCGCGTGTGCTCTCGTCTCGGTGAGTTTTCGTCAAGTGACCCGATCGGCGACTCGCTTCAGAAATTAAAAATTGCCGTGCGTGCGCCTCTCTCTCTCTCTCTCTGTCTCCTTCTCACGGCACTCCCTCGCTATATGTGATATACCCGTGTGCGCGCGCCTACACGCAATCTCCTCTATCAGTGGCACAGGACACTAACTCTCCTGCTCGATGGCTAAGCGCTCGCTTAATGGGGAGAAAAGGAGAGCGGCTCTGTTATATATACAGCAGCGAGTTATCCCCGCAGGATCGCGCCTCGGAGTGACGAGCGAGACGCGGAGGCTCTCCCGGTTATACTGTGTCTCTCTTGTATTCACCTCCTCTCTTAAGTGCTCGTGCTCGTGCTCGACCGCCCCGCCAAAGGTGGTGGTGGTGGTTGTGCTGCTAGTGGTGGTGGTCATCGCCGCTGTCGTCGCATCGTGGTGGTGGAGGTGCCCATATGGGGGCTCACAAGATGCAGAGCGAGATAGAAGGAGTGTGTGTGTGTGTGTGTGTGTGTGTGTGTGTGTGAGACGGAGAAATGAGATGCTCCGACGACGGCAACGGGTACCGTTAGAAGTAGGTATACGCCACCGGATGCGGAGAGACGCAAAGAGAGTGCTGCTGCGGCTCTCGCTCTTCTTGAGCAGCGAGATCTCCGATGCATTTTTCTCGCGGGCGGACACCCGCAAGCGACAAGCAGCCGCTGTTCCTGCACTTTCTTCTCCTAGCTCGTATAGACGATGCGTCTGCGCGATTATCAAACGTCTAGCGGATTTATCCGTACCGCTCGTGAGCAGAGCTTTTCATCGTCCATAATATTATGATGTTTCATTTTTTTCTGCGCGGATATAATTGGAGGTAAGAAGGCAAGTTGCTGAATTTCTTGACGAGTGCCAGAGATGTATTCGCGATGTCTCTTGCGTATATTTCTATTCCAAATTATTTCTCCTGTTACCAATATGAAATTGTACAAGCTTTTTTTACAAGTATTCGTCTCCTTTTTCATGTCAGTAAGGGGAGCAAGAACAGTAAGACTATTGCCGGTCGGGAATAGGTAATGGTATTGATGGGAATACGAGGGGACAAAACTACATAACTTATAAAACTTGGAAAAAAAATTTCAGATTTTATAATTTAAGTTTTTTAACATTTTTTCCGATTTTTAAAATTCACTAAACATAATTTTCGAAATTTTAATAATTTTCGAGCAATGGGTGGAAAATAACCTTTGCTTGAAAAGCTCAATATTCCATTAGTCTTTCATGGAGTATATGGCCTGTCGTCTAGAATATAAGTAATACAAAAATTAAAGATAAAAATATCTCAGTCTTAATAGCTTTGGCTACAAGGAGACTTATATGAACAGGAAAAATATAGAGATATAGACAGCCAAAAAGTCTACCTCTCTTAGAATTTTGAGTGAAATCTTTCTCTCGCGCAATCTTTGGACGATCCCGCGTAAAAAGGATTACATGTATTTCACATGCAAGATACGTGTATGCCAGCATGTAAGTCAACATATTAACTTAAAAAAATTCAGTAGTAACAGCCAATTCGTTTAAATTGTAGCTACTAGGATTCGGGTATATCTTCTTTTTCTCTCTCCGTACCTATATCAAGACACATTTCTAACATGTTTTTATGAAAACTTGGGTGGTAAAATGTGCATTTTCCATCCAGGCGTGAGGAAAAGTATATATTGTTTTTAATATTTAATTTTCATTCGAGGTTAATAGACCTATGAGCTGATTGGAGCATGATTACACGCACCTGTTGCTTCCTTGTTCGACCTACAGACTGAGGAATAGCTTCACCATTTCAATGATTGCTTACTTACTTTTAAGATTATCAGAGGGTGTCTCCAAAGCTCCCAACGCATTCAGCTTTTTGCCAGTATATACAATTTGCGCTTTAATCGGCAGGTTGAGAACCACGTCATATACCAACTGGCTGCTGGAAGGCAGCAGCTATAATTTCAGCTTCAATACTGGAATTTTGTTTTTGATTCCTAATCTACACTCGGATAGCGATTGTTCTGCTTCTTGTTTTCTCGGCAGCATTCAAAAGTTACCCCTTATCGAACGAGCGAAGCGTGATGCGAGAATATAATTATCTTCATCGCTTAATTTATCAAACTGATAATCCAAAGCAGGAATTCAGTTTTGTTTATCAAGTTTACAGAAAATTCATGCCTCAATAGTTGAAAACGAGTATAATGCATCATCACTCTATAAACTGAAACTCTTACGCCGATTGCCGCAGACATTATACAAGCATTGTACTGGTATATAAAGTAATTATAACAACTGTTTTAGTTTTTTATGCGAGTTGTATTATTTAGTTATATCCACATTTAAAGTTATATATGTACTTTTCTAATTATCAGCGGAAAATGGATTCATTATATACGAGTGTCGCAATAGTAACGATGTGTTTTGTAAATCGGCCGATAAGCGTGAGTCGCTTCTTTAATGAAATTTTCAGCAAAGCAAATTGAATGAAACATTATATAGCTATTAAAACAAGATCTTCATCTTTTCTCTTATCGATAGCTCCAAGCAATAGTCTAGTATCTTCTATGTGCGTATACACATAAGAAGATAACTGTAATAGGTTATTAATACTTATTGGAGCCATCGATATATATATATACACACATATGTGTGGTTCAAATTTTATAACACCGTGCACAGTATAATTGAATAACAAGCATCAGCATAGGTCCGCAGAACAATCTCATGTTATTGAGATTTGATATTCGCACTGCTTCTAAAAATACAAAAGCCCACAAAGCGCTAGCGGAAGTAAACCGAGTAACGATGCGGGCGCGATCGCAGTGTAAATGTGCATTTGGTCATTTGAAAAAAAGTAAAAGCCCACTCAAAGTGTACCAGGCTTATGTACATACACCAGAAACAATGGAGGCGAAAATGAGAAGATGTCGAGTAGTCGAGGTAAGGGCCAAAACCGACAATGTATACATAGGTATACATCAGCGCTTATATAAGGATCCCTGCGGGACGAAACAGAAAGCGAAGAAAGCCATATAGTTATATGTCAGAGGGTATTCCCACACGCGCGGATCATTGCAATGAAGATTTCACCAGTGTGGGAATAACCGCGAGCTTGAACATTCTAGTCGTAGATTTTCCAAATTTGAAGATAAAAACACAGGAGAGAAAATGGGCAAGTCTGCAGCGGAGATTAGAATCGCTCGTGACCGTCTTGAGGGGCTGTTTTACATGGACACGTCGCCACACGTGCTTCACCGCGCACGGCTATCGTATGGGAATCTCTCCAACGGTTTTCCAGGTTATTCCAAACTTAAGATTCATTGGGCCAATAATTAACGAGAGCCAGAGCTGGGTCATATATATATAAGGTACGAATTTTCGAGATCAAAACAAAGAAGAAATAAAACCAAATTTCTTATATAAGCAACAGTTTGCTACGCTAGGCAACGTTGCTGAACGTCATCCATTGCACAAGTGCGTTTAACGACGTCACACGAATAATTATTATTTACAAGTCAGGGACAGTTTTTCTAATGTTCTTGCACAAACGCCCCCATAAGCCTGCAGCGTATATATATATATATATATATA
>UCOJ01001901.1:0-18883 GCA_900474305.1 Cecidostiba fungosa
AAGTTTTGACTTACAATACTTATACGTAATTACTGTAATACTTATCCGTATAATTTTTTTTTGTTCCAATCAATGATATCCATTGAAATGTAACTTTGTGTACCAGATTGTCGCATCTAGAGTAGACACATATAGACCCCTGTTGGGAACACTAGAACACAAAAAGTTTAAATTAGCACATTTCATTGTTGATTTGTTGATTTGGCATTAGATTTATCACTATCACTTTAACTTCACAATTATTTTGTAACACTTGATCGTATTCGATGTCACACCATTCGCCTATTGCATCTTTACACTGAAGCACGATTAGTTTGTCGATAAATTTGTCGTTTAATCTTAATTTTAAAGTCTATTTTTTGTATTAACTTTCAATCTATATTTGAGGACGACAGATTGATAAGAAATTTTTTTCCATACTAATCCTGGGGTTGTTTCCTAATATCTGCACGCTTGGCGCGTTATTCGCTCTTACGCTCCATATTATTTTAAGTATTTCTACGAGTATGTAGCAATTTCATTTTTAATAATTTTAGATGATAATTAGCACGGTGACGTACTTTGGCAGCTATAATGGCTATTAAACGCTGTTGAGACAGCGAAAAGGCGCGAATGAGTTTTACCCAATCAATAAATTTTTGCATTATAAATTAAATACAATTTTTATAAAAATCATGATTACAAAGAAAAAGAATTTTATACTCTCTGTATATAAATTATGTATGCTCATTTCTATATACAAAAATTATATAAAAGTTTGTACATGGTCCATATAGACAACCTGTATTTAATTTTTATACTTGAGAAATTCTGTGTATATTTTTTTAGATAAATAGAAACGTGTCGTCGACTTTCTTTTAATAATTGTAATATAATATTACTTGTGCACTTTTAAATAATAGTTAGGTTTGATAGGTGTCTGTTTTATTACCGACTTGAAGTTTTTTTAACCAAATTGAATGCACGTTCTTTCTGGGCGAAAAGAAAGTGAGAGGGCCAAAATTAACTTGAAGGAAGTCACATGGCGTTATTCGGTGTGAGCCACCGTGTGTCGCGCCAGGCGAGAAATTCTGCGACAAAAGAAGCTCAAAACGCCCGAGTGGCACACTTGGCAGCACCTTATTATCCACGGCTTCTCATTATTCCATTGTGTCTTGTTGACACAACATTTTGCGCCGACGCCAACTGGAATATGTTCCATATTCGCTCTGACGCTTCTATACAAACATTCGTCCATATTGCGAGCCGTTATTTCGCGATTGTTTTCTGTAAAGAAAGGGCCTCTTTCTCGTTTCTTTCTTGCTTATAGGTCTGATCCCAGTTATGTGGGTTTACACACGACATGCCCCGTTTTCCGGAGAGCAAATATTACAGCCTTTGTCAGGAAACGAGCTTTTGCTGCTTTTGCTTAATTGGCTTATACGCAAAAGATTCTATAGCTTTCGACAGTTGCGCTAACCGCAGGCGAGCAAAACAAATAACATCTCCGGTTTATATAATTCCTTCAGCGAATTCTCAATTTAGCGACTCAGTCGAGAAACTCTCTTCATAATAGAATTGCAATTCACCTGATACGTCTGACAGGCTAATTACGTATTACAATTCTCGAATCGAGCCGCATTAAACCGTGACGCTTTTGCATCATCGTTGTTTACCGTAAACAAATCGCTCAAGCACCGAGGCGTTCCTTTTTCGTTCCTTTCCTCAAGAGAGTCCAGGCCACTTCAATTACAACGAAGCAAATAAATCAATGCTCTTTTCATTATCCATTAGCCCGTACCGTTATGCTTTAATCTAGTAGTGCCGCGCTCGCATTGTAAAATCAGCGAAGCGTCCGGTGAAAAAAGGAGCGCACCACCTTTCGCGCTTGCGTTTCGAGTGGAGAACGAAGCTGTAGGTATAAAGTGTGTATAAATGAAAGGAAGGGAGGAAGGGGGCTGAGTTAATGGGAGGAGAATAGAGACTTTTGGAGCTGGGGCGCCCATTGTCTCGGCCGATGCGGTAGAGACTCACTCGCGCGAAGGATGTAAAGTGTGTTCGTTCGCGCTCTCGGTGTTCTCTCTCGTTCTGTGGGCTCGCGCTCGCGCGCGCACGCTCGTGGAAGGACCACCCAGCCAACCTATACTTAGTGAGGTGTCGGCAAATTGAGCTATAGGTGCCTTGGGTGTAATGCAACGGGAGGCCCCAACATCGTCGATACCATCCGGTATACACTGGGCTATTAAGATCAGCGCGCGAGCGCCTCAGAAGCGTTACGAGAGAGACAGAGAGAGAGAGAGAGAGAGAGAGGAGGTGCGCTCGAGGGCCCGCACGAGCATGGAAAAAGGAGGCGAGAAACGAGAAACGAGATACGAGAGAAACCCACTAATTTCTTCTTGCCACCTGTGCTGCCGACGCCAGCAACAGCGTACGTGTGTAGATCTCTGAATTTTAACGACGCGCGCGAGCTTTCCCGAGCCGCTGCTCCTCAAAATTACCCGTGTGCCACCGGCCACCAACGACCAAAACAATCTCTAACTTTTGAGTAATTTATTCGATATACGCTCTGTGTGTATGTGATTTGGATGTTATCGAAGAGGAAACAAGATTAATAACTCGTGACTCTCGTGAGCGGTGATCACGGAACTCTCACGATGATTAACGAATAGATTAATTTATTGATCGCTTGTATACCCATAATATCGAGTCTTGGAAAACTCGACGGCAAGTCGGAGCTGACTAATTTCGTGTGAAATCGCGTTTCGCAAGCCTGGAAGTGACGTAAACGGTGTTCGCCGATAGATTCATCTGACCAGAGGAAGACATTACTTACATTATCGACACCAGTGCCGGCCTTAGGACATATCTGATCCGGGGCAGAGGCTCAGCGCGGGGCTTTTTAACAATAATAAATAATAAATTATTTTAAATACTAAACTATAAAACTAATAAATTATTTTTAATAAAACTTTTATTTAAAATTGCACTTAGTAGATAATTATATTTTATATTTAATTTATTATAGTTATACAAAATTAATTTTTCTTGATTTTGGGCAGCAAAAATTTTAATTAAGTCTTCATAATCTAGTAAAGATAGTTCTTCTTTTTCTATAGACAAAATAGCTAATCCACATAATCGTTCTTGCCTCGTAGTCGCTCTTAGATACGTTTTTATTAATTTTAATTTTGATAACGATCGATCTCCAGATGCGACTGTAACTGTTAGTGTTAATATTATTTTGAATATTATGCTGGTATTCAGAAACGCTTCTATCATATCATTTTTGCTTAAAAATTGTAGAACTTCTATACTATGAACAACTGCTGTAGGGATAATATTTTTGAGAACTTTTCATTCCATAGACAAATGTTTACCGTTAATGTCTTTTGATTCCCCATCAGTTAAATGTAAATCTAGATCTTTACACCGTTTGTGTAACATTTTTTCTTTTAAATTACGTACTTAAATCTTTAAAATTACATAAGAAGCCAAAAAAATCTGAAATGCTTTTGTACGACTCAAAACGTTTTTCGATAGATGTGATCGCTTGATCTAATATCGGTATAAAAAATTCAGTTTCAAATTGTTTTTTTCTTCTTATACGATGATTTTTAAATTTAGGCTCAATATCTAATTCTTCAGCAAGCTCCTTTGCTGTGATAAGTGCCAATTTGAAGCCTGATATTCTGTATGTTTGAAAAAATTGCACACGCCCATTTAAATGTTTTACAGCAACGTCTACTTGCATATTTTTAGATTGCAAATACTTGCTGACAGTATTAGTTGCGTGTACATCATACCATATTACATTTATGATTTATTTTCGATTCGACACTACTTTAAACCAGTGCTAGCTTTAGCCGTTTGTAATCAAAATTGCTAATCTTCCTGCTAATTGCATCGACATTTTTCATTGAACAAAAAGAAGCAACCAATAATTCACAACAAAAAGAAGGTTCGAGTGAAAGAGAAACTGCGGCTTGCCGTGCGGAATATTTTACAGGAACGTCGATTGGCGGCGATATAGCGGCTGCGGCTACATCAGATCCTCGGTCGCAGGTATAACGAGCGATAACGCGTTGGCGGCGTCAATCAGCCGTCGTTCAATCAGCCACACATGCGCGCCTCGCCTCGGGACTCTGCGCACGCGCACTCGCACGATCCTTTCAGTCAAGCTCATGCACACAAGTAGACACGAGACAAGAGGCAAGTTGTATACTTGTATACGCTCCGACAGGTAGACTTGGTCTCGCCGGTGACGTACGATGAAAAATCCCGCGTGAAAATCATAAGTGGGCAGGATCGGTTTTTCCAGATAAGTCGCTCCATGATGAGCTTGTACCGCCGAGGCGTCTGTCGAGAGCGTACACCTCTCGCTTTTAATCGATAGAGACGCGGGGCGCGCGCGCAGCCCGTGCAATATTTTCGAGCCAAGCGCGAGCTTGAAAGTGTATGAGAGAGCGAGAGAGAGAGAGAGAGAGAGAGAGAGAGAGAGAGCGATGCGCGAGCGGCCCTGTGTGACTCGTGTAATTGGCTTCCAACTGGACTTCAAAGGACGCCGCTCTCCTTCATCGCACCGCCATACGGCCGACGAGGTAGAGAGAGAGGCATCTGAAAATTATACGCGCGCAGCGCCTTGTGCCTCGCGCGCGGGTGCGAGGAGAGGGAAAGGCTCTCGCGCTGACTTGAGAAAGTGTGTGTGTGTGTATGTGTGTGTGTGTCTGTGTGTCTGTGTGCACGTTGCGCCCTCGGCCGGCAACGAGATGGACAAGATCGGTTACCGGTGTTTCAACATCGCCAGATAGTGTTCGATACGACGGGCCGCTGTCTCGTTTGGTCGATCGGCCGATTCGTCATTAATCTCGCGTTTAAGCGCGACCGCAGCACTTGGCTCGATTCGTTTCTTTTTTCTTCTCCCTCTTCTTTTCTGCTCGATCGCTCGGAAAAGAATCACTGTAGCCGGCCAGACACAGTCTCACTGCTAATGTCCTACACACATAATATAGGCTTTGTGTGTTTCTTCGCCCACAGCGCTTTCGTTTATTCACGACAACACACTGACTGCGTTTAATACGGCGGAAGATTCTTGTTTCTCGTTACTACTCGAGCGATACGTGGCATTCAATCGAAATCGATTAAAATTTCATGTGTGCTATTCTATCAAAGCTAATTATATTATTGTGAATTAGCGTCACATTTGAATAGTCGTTTTTTAACTGGTTTTATAATCGAATTGAGATTGTCGTCAAGGATTCTTAGTGGAATATGCATTTACATTTAAAAATTACTATCACAAATTTAATTAAACCATCGAAAACCGAGATCATTAATGCGTTCACAAAATTTTGTATCATACAAACTAAACATCCATTTAAATTTTTCTTTCATGATGGATCTTTGGTGTTATCAAAACTTCAAGAGAAATTGTGTTCCTACAGTATAAACCAATGGAATCGTGCAGCTTTTGATTTTGACGAAACTTCGCGAAGTTCAGGGCTCATTAAGAACGCGATGTCGTAGCTTTCTCTTTGCAGCTCATCGCGAAGGACGCACTTTGCACTGATTAGGGCCACGGTAATTGGAAGTCGGAAAAATAAGGACAAAACTGGGTAAAAAAACGAGGAGCGTTTGGCGCCCCATAGGAGAAAGCATAACGAGGTCGATTTATCCAATCAGGATTCGCAAACTCGCCGCGAGAGGAGAGAGAGAGAGAGAGAATGGGAGCGTAGGTTGCTGCCGGTGCCGCGCGCAGCACTCGACGTCCTAACACCCGAGGACACGGGTCGTTTAGGCGGCTCCTTTCTTCGATCATTAAGAGCTGCCGACGAGCGCCCCGAGGCTGATGCTGTGCGCTCTTATGCTCGATCCCCTTCTTCTTCCTCGTCTCTCTATCTGCCGAAGCGGTGCCTCTGCATCCCGCGGATACTCTTAGCCTCTTTTATTATACAAATTTTTAAATATACCTAGAAACTGGTTCACGAGGGTTGTTGTTACTACTTATTAGAGAGGTATTTGTGAAATACAAAACTAACTTTTATTAAGGAGACTTAACCACCTTAAAATTATGATCGTTTTGCTGACTTATTCATTTTAAAATATGTATGCTACGATATGCACTTTTATATTATACAGTACAATTTGCAAGAAAACATTTTTTGGTGATTTTTTTGATGACGTAATTTTACCATAAAACAGGTATGCTATAGAAAACAGGATTAAGACTCAACAGAGCATCCGCGGATTATACCAAACCAAGTCTTATTATAAAAATTCCAGTAAAACGTTACAGCTTTACAAAGTCGAAACTCTTGATGAAATTAACATAAATACAAAAAATTTGGTTTTATGAAGCTGTAACTTTTCACTAGGATTTTTTTAAATCCCACATTTATATCAGAGCTATACGCATAACATACAGAATAAGACTTGGTTTGGTCAAATCCGATGCTCCGGTGAGTTTGAATCTTGCGGTAGCTAACAAAAAGCATGTTTTCTATACTATAGCAGTTTACAGTCAAATGATTTTATTAAAAAATCAGCAAAAAATGTTCTCCTGCAGATATTACTATATAATATAAGAATATATATTTTATATATTTTCAAATGAATACAACATTCGATTTGTGTAAAAATAAGTTAATTAGCAAAATCTTTGTTTAATAATATTTAATAAAGTATAATTTTCTTTTATTAGGCTACAAAAACAAATTTCATGAATTTTAGTAACTTGATAGACTAATCGCGTATCATACAGAAAATTCGTGGGCTTGTACTGATTTGATCAGTGAAAAATGCTTCTTGATTTTATCTGCGAAAAAATGGAACTTTTATTGTGATAAAACATATATCCAAAAGTAATTGATATAATCTCTTGAAGAAATTCATGACTATGCATAATAACAATACCTATAAGCTGTTAAAATTTTAAGTTGATCCACGGATTAGTTTTTGAGTAAAAACTCGAAAATAAAAAAAAAGTGTTTTTTCTATGTCCAACGTTTACGGGAGTAAAAAGACTTAAATTAACTTGAAATTTTTGGAAAATATAGATATTTAGGTTACCTTGGCTAAGTTATTTTTGCAGCTTATGAAAGAAACAGATTAATTTAGAAGATATTAAGGATCAAATTTTTTTTTCTCTCACCCTGTATAACTGAAAATCATTATTTTTTATAAAACTTATAACTTGCTAACTTAATCTCAGAATGTTTTGAAAAAATGTATATATTATTAGGAGGTTATGAGGTGTAGTTGTCATATCAGTCGGTTACCTGAAGAACCGCCTAAGTCCATTTTTCACTTTTTCGAGAAAACGCGACTTTAATAATCGAGTTGGCCTCCAAGATCAGAATTAAATAAATGAATCGCGACAATTTAGCAGTTAAATTAGCTATCCAAAAGCGTATCAACCATGGTCGCGCGACCCTAAAATTTGATTTGATTTCACGGGAAAACATTCAAAAAAAGTATTAATATATACTATGTATTAAAACAATATTTTATTTATTGGAACTATAAATTAAGTTGAAGGAAGCTACATGCCAATGAATTGACAACGGTTTTTAGTGTTTATATAATCAAATAAAATGTTATTTAAAAAATCGATAAAAAGATTAACATTTAATTTATAATAAATAAATTTATGTAATTCTGTGATCAATTCTAATTTACGCATGTATAGCGTCTTTGTTATTAGTAGCTAGAATAGATATAAAAAATTTGATTTTTATAATAAAATATTAATATTGAAATAATTAATTTAACGTACTAAAAATATTGTTTAACTCATCTTGAAATACTTTTACTAATTAACAGTTACGTCAACAACTATGGAATTTATATTTATAACCAAGATTTAAACACAAAATTACCGTCATATATTTCAGTTGTAGATGTCGCTGACGTCGTTTCTACAGAATTGGAAGTGTCTGTAAGTTTATTTTTCGTCGTTCTAATTTCCGAAAGGTCTAAACCTTTTTTATCCACTGCTCAATAGCCACTTGTCTAAACTCATTTTTGACACATACACATAAAATAATAATTGATAATTATGCAAATATTCAATTTTGCACTTTTACGTGTGAATCGATCATTCGCGCGAAGAATACTTAATAATATAATATTCTGGGATCATATAAGTTTAAATCAATCTGACAGGTCGAGTAGTTGAGAGCATACTGAGTAATGCTGCAATGCTCACGAAACTTCCAGACTCGAAAATGTTTATTCGGCTCTTGTTTTATTTATAATCATAGACATTAATTTTATTAATTATCATGTCTAAAATGAATACTTTTGCATGATTAAGAATTTGACAAAAAAAATCAAGTTAGCAGAAGTAGTTGTGTCAACGCTTCTGTCGGCGTCGATACGCACCACGAAGCATTGCAAAACAACCAGGACATGCGGCAGTGGCTTAAAGCAACTCAGAACTCTTCCTTTTATCTCAAACCTTTTTCTCCATACAACCATACCCACAAGCTATAATACACACAAGGACTCTCTGTTTCCCTTTCCAGCTCATTCTCTCCCCTTCGTGCAAAGCATCTGATGCCAGTGCACCGCGCCTTTAATTGGGCAGCTCTCGTCCAGCGGACGATATTCCATCAATCATTTTTCAAAACTGCCCGCCCTGTGCTGCTTGCTTGCGCGCATGAGAGCTCCGCCGTTGCTCATGACATGGGTTACGTAGACGTTCTTTCATTTATTAATTCATTAAACTTTTTACTAGCTCATTTACTGGCTTGTTCTCTTCCTTCAACGTAGAACAGGAAAAATGAAAGGGTTAGCGGCGTTTGTATGGCACGAAATAAAAATCAACGTTAGTCATTGAATTTCAAACAGAATTACTTTGACAAAAAATGAATGATTTTTTGTTACATTATAATATTGGCACTTAATTTGAGTCTAAAATAGCTTTTCTTCCCGTGTTACACACCGTATTTTTTCCAACGAGCGCATAAAGGCCCTTTTTTATGCTTTAGAGTGAGTGAGTGAAGGAATTGTGAATTTTGAATCGCGCACAACACACCAGAAGTCCAAAATAAAAATGAAATATTTCTTCCATAGAGAAAAAATAATCCATTTCTCACCTGTTAACTGGTGAAAAATGGATATTTCTTAATTCACTTTAAAAACATACTTGAAATGTGTTATTTTCTCTTCCAATTTTAGGTTTATTCGCTGAACAAAGCGAACAAATTGAGTAGTAGCCTATACTGACTACTACCCGCACTAAAGATCAGAGTACATCTGACGTAGCTGTCGATCTTCGTCAATCTGGATCCGCACTGCCCCCCACTTATGACTGATTGCCGCCTAATGACCGCCGAGAGAGAGGGAGAACTTGTCGCGCGAACTTTAAATCTCGCATGCTACCTTATGTGTAAAGGGTCGTCGCAACATCGCCTCGCTCCGCAGCCTATAGAACGTGCCACGGCCCGGCTTTCGGCTTTCCCTTGCAACGTGGGACCCTCTAAACCATGGAGCAAGCTCCCTTCGGGGTCGGTGGCAGCCTCAGGGTGACAAAGTCACCCCCAGCTGGGGGCTAGAAGCCACAGAACCGTCAAGACGGTTCTGCGCTATGAAAGCTCGGCCGAGGCGCGGGCCCCTTTTTACCGACTTCCGACCGTACATATACGTTTTCTCGTTCTCTCTCTCTGTCCGCTCCCCCTCGTCGCGGCCTCCTTTGCTAGCTATCCTTACTCTATCCGTAACAAGGCGTATCTTTGGATGTAGTGTTACATTTACTTTTTACAACTTTACTTCATCCATGATTTTTATCTTAATTACGTAATTATTTCTTAATTTCATGTTTTTAGATTTATAATCCATGCTAATGCTTTCGTATGGCCCTTTATATTCTAGCTTTATTTACCTCCACTTTCTCCCCACAAAATCATTCTCAGAAAAATCACCGACAACAGTCGGCGCGCCCGATACTTAGAAATGTATACCAACTATAAAACATGCTATATTTGATATAGAGCACTTATTTATAATCCAGACCATGGGCGGATCCAGGAGCCTTCTGTGGGGGGGGGGGCGAACGATGTAAAACCAGAGTTTAAATTTTCTTTCGCTTTATAAATTGTTGATATTTTATTTGTTAATGTTTTTGAGAAAAGGATAAATACAACATTGCTAAATGTTATTTAAATCATTTATTTAAAAATTCAAAAGTATAAAATAATTTTTTTCCCAAAAAAGTAGAAAACAGAAATTGTTTAAATTATAAATTCCAGTCTATGCTTACGCGTTTTAGCATACCGATCTATGATGGCATCTGTATCTAATTTTATGTCATAATGGACATTTAATAAAGCCAATCCAACAAGCCTATCTTCAGACATTACCGACCTAAGCCACGTTTTCAGTCTTCTTATCGTAGAGAAACTTCTCTCCGCACTTGCACCACTTAATGGCAAGGTTACCAATATTTTGAAAAGAACGTGCAAAGTAGGGTATACGTCGCTGTCACAAAGTTCCAGTAACCTAATCGCACCAACTGAGGAATCTAATTTTTCGGTTTCCCATTTCACAGCCCATAGATTCAGTTCGGAGATAATCTTATGATAAATGACATTTACAGAGTCATTAAAAAAAGAAGAATACTTCCCAGCGAGAGTGTAAGCTGCTTCTTGTACTAAGTTTTCGTGTGTCAAAGTAGCCGAATCCGGAAATAAAATAGATAAGTGATACAAATTAATTGTCTCTAGAGGAAAACGACATTTTAAATCTTCCATAACATACTCAATTATTGGTATGTAAATAGATTGCCTATAATAGTCTACCGGACTGTTCGACGGGTAATTCTGTCGATGAACTTGTTTATTAGTTTTACGAGGTAACTTAATTTCGACTTCTAACTCCTCTGCAATACTACAAATCTCATCGTAAATGCTAGCAAATTTCTCTACACATTTATCACGTTTTCTTTCTAAAAGTTTGAACGTGTCTTGAAGCATATCCTGTGCAGATTTAATATCAATTTGAGTTTTTTGAAAAAAGCGACTTAGAGGAAGCGTACAACTTAGCAAATCAGAAAGACAAACGACTGTGACTAAGAATTCACTATTATACAAAGTTAATATTAATGTTTTTGCTTTTGATGATTATTAATGAAAATATTCATGATATTTATTCTATAAAATAAATCAGTCATTAATTTATAAATATCTAATCGATATAAAAATGCTTAATTCCTAGAGCATAACAAAATTTAAAAAATAAACCTTACGTAATATAACAATTGACCACCCCTCCCCTCTTATAAGAAAGTGTAAGAAAAATCAAACCCCCCCCCCCTAAAATGTCTTACGTAATTTATGGATGGCCCTCGGGATAGTCCCATTTGAATGCATCTAAAACCAGGGATCTATATATCGCAATGTAACTGAATCTCATTTGAGATTTATTTACATTTGGAACTTTTAGAAATACCCAACAAGAAGTCTTGAATAGTGATGCAGTTAGTGAGAATCCATGAAAATATTTCTCTCTCTCTCAATTTTCACACCGATTATACAAAACTGCGCGCGCATCTAATAAGCTTCAAGCCGAAAAAAGCTTTTCGTGCACAGCGTGCCGCACGTTTAAACCATACGAAAACCTAAGTCGTTGTTTGTCATGCAATTAGTAAGTCTTAAGTCGGAATAAAAGATTTAATGGATTTGCTTAGCTGAATATTGTTGAAAGCTTAACCGCGCGCGCATCTCTCCTCTTAAGAAGAGAATAAAAAGGTCCGACAGTCGGCAAAGAATCCGAGTTATGGTTTTATACGTTGCTTATCTTGCCGTGAAACCTTTTTTATGTTACGGCTACTACTACGCACGGGCTCCCAAGCCCAGTCATCGCATCTCCCGGGATAATGCCCGCGTTACTCCAAAAAAGCCAAGCGACTCCCTCGGACGGTTGCCGCTCGATTTTACGACGTGTCGGTGTCGGCAGCCTTTGATTTAATTAACCGTTTTCGAGCCCCGAAAGAGAGAGAGATGCTGCACTCTTTCGTTCGCACAGTACATCATCTTTTACCTGACGACGATATCCTGTGCGTTTTTCCGCTCCAAAATGACGCGACAGCCATGCATTTCGGAAGCGATTCCATGTATCTGCAGCCTTCGAATCTCGCTCCTTGCTAATTTGATCTTTTTTCCTCTTTCTCCACGGCTCGGACTCTTTTTAGCGTTAATTATAAGATAGCCTCGAAATAGTCCAAGAAACTTTTTATCTTTTATTGCCCTCGACATTTTGATGGATGAGCCGAGAACTGGACTTTGCTGCTGCTGCTGTTGCTGGCGCGAGTCTCCTTCTCTTTCTGCGCTCATCAATTATAGCGTGAGGTGAGCGCGCGAAAAGAAGATTTTTAAAATGGATCGTTTATTCGCGATCCAGGAGATTCGGGCACATTTTCTAACACCTAATACATGCTCATTAGCCCATAATCTCTTTATTTTTCTGAAGGGAATATACCGAATTCCTAACCTATAATAGATTTTAGTTAAAAAATAATCTTACTTTTTGTAACTTTTTCTCATCAAACAAACGTATGAAACTACTTCTTACGCAATTAATGTTGATTGACGCCTCGGCAGACAAGCCACAAGAAGAAAGAATCAGGATTAATCAATTAGGCATCCTTGAAGCGCCCTAAAAATCGAAAGTTGTGCCTTGGCGCAGCAACAAGAAAGACGAAGCACGAGGCAAAGGTGTACCGCCGTTCGATGCCACCCGTGTGACGAAGCTAAACCCTTTGAGGAGCGTGCCGTAGGGAGTCTGGCTCGTTGATACCTAAAAAGTTTGCTCTGACTCGATTGCGTAAAAAGAGACCAAACCGGAAATAGTCAAGAATTGAACGGTTGGAAATAAAATAAAAATCTTTAAATAAAATGTTTGTTTTATTTTTTTAAGATGAGAAAATTTTTTAAAGAATGTATACCGCAAAAAATAATAAAGGAAAGAACTACCTATGGTTATAAATATTGTAATATATATATATAGAAAAATTTAAAGATTCACTTAAGTTCAGGCACCTAGAGTGAACATAATACTGCTTACAAACTAGATGTATCATCTTCATCCAGTCTTATTTTTCTGAATGTTCTGTTTTGATATGACTTTTTCCTAGTAGCTAGTTCGGTATAATATTATATTTTTAATTATTTAATAAACGTATACATCATTAACAACTATTAAATTATATTATTCCAGAGTAATCATTACTATCTATTCATGGCGATGCTTACTTAATTTTTATAAACTATAGCTCATGCAATATCGACTCTTTAACTAATTCAACCCCCTATCATTTCACAGGGGAAGTTGATAGAGGAGGAATTATTTTCCCAAAAGTGTAGTTTTATGGAAAAAAACAAAATTTATAATACGATTTCCGAGAATTGCTTAGCGAAAACATTCCAGTGCGTTTATCTGATATGCCTGATAAGATGAAAATTTTGATTGTAACTAATAAAAAACAACAAAATAAATGGTTTCGTCGTAATCACGAACATGTCAAGTAAAAAACTAAATTGAATTACTTGCAAGAAAATCTATCCCTCTATTGCGACAAAGTGCTAAAAAAACAGCAACACCAAGTAAATCTAATTCCTATAAAAAACACCTCGTCGAGCAGCTAACCATATCAGGTTTGGATCTTATCTAGGGGACACGTTACGTGTACGTACAGGCATAGAGCGGTATACTCGAAAGGAGAAGGTACGTACTGGACTCGACTCGGCAAGTAAATTTCAATCATCCCCGCAGCCGCGAGCCGGTTTCTTTAGCTGCTGCTGCTCTCTCTCTCTCCCTCCGTCGCGCGCGCCTTCGCGATTGGCCGAGGGGCGTTCAAAGACTCGCCGCCATGACTGGCAAAGCGGCCGTCTTTTGTTTGTGAAACAATGGTGAGCGCGCGCGCACGATAGCTCTACACACGTAGAGTATAGAGCGTACCTATACGCCTATACCTCACTTAGCGTGCCACTCAAATGACAAAGTCCGAGGTGTGAGAGAGGGCTTCACGACGTGTTTAATCTATTAGACGAAATTAGTGGGGCCACACCGATCGAGCTGCTCGATAAGCTCGCTCTCCGAAACATAAAGCCACTTTTCATTTTTCTCCAACGTCGCCCCTGCTCTCTACAGTGCCTCGCCTATTTCTCGGGGCCCGCTTTAATGAAATAATTAGCGTGTGCTTAATAGCATTAAAGCCGAGGGCCGGTGTCTAATCTTAGATTAGCCTTGCGAGGTGTCAATTTTTTACGGCTCTCTATCGCGCAGGCCGCATCTGTTCTAGGAAAAGGTGGCGCTTTTTGTTCCTCCGAGCTGCGCTTTCGTCGCTGGAATTTCGAGCGGGCATTGTTTTGCGAACGCGCAAACTGTATAATATGGTTTTCTTGGAACGGCAACGGATTTTACGTAACTCTCGCGAAAATCATCGTGCGCGCCGGCTGAATAACTATGCAAATTCACTGCTTCGCCGCTTGTGTGATGTATACCTACGAGTAGAGCAGTATATAGCGCATACGCAATCTTTTGCAAAGCGAGCTAATTGTTAAATCATGAGCTCTACGGTCGCAAAGCCGGCTAATCGCTGTTTGCTTTCCTGCGCCGTGAAGAAGCCGTGTGACGAGGCGAAATCTGAACGGTGTTGTAGGGACACTTGATCGATTTTTGCACCGGCGTAAGGGGGAGGATGGCTTGGGCGGTAAACGTTTGTCAATATATTGTGACATTTTGACGGTTTTACTTTCTTTACAGTGCAGGCTTATTTATTATTAACTCGATCACGGTTCGTGCGCTGGTTTCCTTTTGTTCGTGAATGATAAAAGAAAATCGATTAAGAAAATGACGTGGTTAGGTAACCATAATCATAAGATCAAAATTCCAGTTTTCTAGCTATATCCGCGGTGTATAATATTATGTATACGATGGATTTAATTTTGTCTCCAGCTTCGAATCTTATTATATAAAAATTGCCTCATTTCAACGAATTTCTTCTGTCACGTGAAAACGCTAGAATCAAATAACATCGCCTATCAATTTGAATCACTCCAGAACACTTTTCATGACATCAATGCAGTCGGTTTCCTAGTCCGTATACTTGTCCCAATCACGCCTTCTCCGTGTCCTTTCAGCGAGTCGCTAGACGTGAATATGCAGTGCCACTTGGACTCGCATTAAATCGCGCCGCACGGAAAAATGTCATTACAGTTAGGCATTGTTGGAGGAAGTCATCGCTCAGTATTTAATGGCAAACGACCATTCCGCGCGCACTCTAATTACCTCGATAATAAATTATGTTAATACTAGCTGCTGTGGTTAATAGTTTTATCGAAGACTGCGATCGCCGACCGAGAAACGAGGAGGACTGATAGGTTGATGAATCGTTAGAAACGTGTTAGAAAAGCTCTTGTACCTCTATTTATGGTTTATACTATATTACGAGAGCGTGTTTTGAATGTGGTGCCATCTGGAGTTGTTGAAATGCAAGTATTTATCGACCTAGCAAGATTAACTGCATTGGATAAGGAAGATAATTGTCTAGAGATTTTTAAGACATCAACAACTCTATCTATGATACCACAGAAATAGCTAAGCAAACAAATTAATAAATTTTAAATTAATTCGATTTATTTTAAGAGTTTGCAGATAACTAATGTACCAACGTATGACAGGGAGATCGTCTCAACCCGCACTCGATACGAGCAATTGCCGCGTGGTAAAACAGAACTGCAGCCTTCCTTGCCGACAATCGATGCGACCTTACCATACGATTGTTTTATGTATCTTCAAAAATTAAAAGAATGAATATGTAGTGCAAACGTTCGAGTCGATGGTATAATCATTAAAATGAAATTCACACAGTTTTACACATCTTGAATTATACTTTGAAATGACAACAGATGGCGCACCAAACGCAAAGCTGGCAAAGACATCGCGCTGCAGGTTTCAAAAGAAAAGGAACGATAACGAACTAAATCATCTCGTGTAAAGCAGAAGTAAGGCAAAGCGAGCGTTGGCGCGCAGTGTAAATTATCCAGGCGCGGTGATCAGAAAAAGGTCGAAACAAAGCGCGCGGTAACAGCGAGCTAACAAGAAACGACTTTTCTGCGTAAACTAGTTCGTTAGGGAGGCTAACAGCAGCAGCAGCGACGGCGGCGAAGGTACGGGGCGCGTATATACATTTCATTAATCTGGTTCTCAATTAACGGTGAGCGAACAGATAGGAGTATTAAACGACACCTATTACTCAGCCGATAGCATCGCGATAAGCGTGCTCTTAAGCGCGATTGCTGTATCTCACCGAACAGCAAAAAAGCTTAATGGACTTTACACAGTCAACGAGCGAACAGCAGCAACAGCAGCAGGCCTTATAAAGGGATGTTATATATACACGCGAACGAGAGCGAGTGCGGCGCATCGGAGACAATAAAAAAAAATCGACTCACTTACGGGGCTGACTCTGTTTCTCAATTTCGCCCTGGAAACGTTGATCGCGCGAACAATGGCTTTACTTTTTTCGAGGATGACCATTTTGGGAAGACGGCCGCTGCCTTATCGCTGGAATGTTAAAAGGCCGCCTCTTCGTCAAGTCGAATTTATTCCAATTATAAAAAAGTTACAGGGCCGGTACGACGAGTTTTGCATTTCACGACGCATTTTCGCAAATTACACGGCAGCAACAGCAACAGCACAAAGGGCCACTTGTCGGTCAGAAAATTACCCAGAGAATCAAACGTCAAATCTCTCTCTTTCTCTCACAAGAAATAAAAAAGATTATTAATTCCAGCATGCGATTGGCGAAGGACTCGGACGAATGAGGAATCGGTCCGTGCGCGTATACGTGTAATTTCGCGAAAAAAAAATGAAATATTTAGCGTCAGTCTGCGGTCCGAGGCTATTTACGGTAAGAGCATAAGTGTGGGCCCCGAGGAGCCGTTTCCGTACCTGAGCGACTGGGTCTTTCTCTCTCTCTTGGAATACGGGAGAGAAAGAGAGAAGCGGACTTTGCTTTATGCGGACACTTTATGCCTCCGATTGCGAGCGACACCGGAACGCTCTCAGCGTGCACCAATACCGATCGGGACCCCTTATTCGCCGTGCAAAAACAACGACGAGCTGTTTAATTTAATGCTCGCGCCCGCGCCAGCCGGCACGCGTTACGCCGAATCTCGCTCTTTTCTCTCTCTTCTCGGCGGCTGTACTTTTTCTTTTTTCTTTCTTTATATAAATCGTTTTTGCCTTTGTTTTGTTCTCGCTGTCTGTGTATGGTACGGCCGCGTCATCATCGACGCAGCATTGTAAATTAAAGCGCTGCTTATTCGAGATAAACGCGACGATTACGGAATGCATCTCTCGGCTCGTCGCCGGAGACATATAATACACTTTAGAGAATCGATTTGGGGGCCGCTCTGATCGGCCGTAAAAGGACTATGAGAGACGAGCTGAGCGAGACACGATTTACGCTTGATTACAGACTCGTGCTGGGTCAAAGATCCGCGATCCTGGGAGAGCGTGAGTCCGACTGACGACTATGAACGAATTACGCCTAATGACTAATGACATGCTGCTCGCAATAGTCAAGGAATACCTGAGTTAAAGGGCCTCGATATGTATCTCTCTGCGCAGTGAGCCCCTCAATCACGAAAACGAAAACTCATTAAGCATTTGAAAGAAAGAGAGAGAGAGAGAGAGAGAGAGAGAGAGAGAGAGAGAGTCAGCGAGGTTTATCTTAAACGATAATGGTTTTAATCCCGCGAGATTCATTTCAGATTGTCCGCGCAAGCGCGTAATAATACGTGCGCGAGTCTTAAAAGGCTTGTATACACGCAGAGTAGAGCAACTGAGGGGATTGATTGGTCGAGGAAATTGGGCGCGATGGAACCGACGGCCGTGCAATTATCATCTGCCTTTTTCAACAATTGCATGCGTGCTTGGGTTTGTTTTCTCTCTTCCTCTCCCTCTCTCTTACAACGGGGTATCATGCATATGCGATATACGTTCGCGTCGCATATAATTTTGCGAAAGAGGCAAATTGCTCTCGCGACTCGGCAATTCAATTAATGGTTTTGCCTTGGTACGCGCATGTATAAGTATATACATAAACGTATATCAAGCACTCGCTTTTGTATATCTATGTGTGCGGTATTAGGTATATGAACAATTCTCATTCAAATGTATAAGCTACTCTCAAACAATTCAAATCACTTGAAATTTGTATGGTATATAGTTATTATCATGGTGCAGTATTATCACGATTATTTTTGCAAAGTTTGACATTTTAGTTTTCTTTTTTAAATAAAGCATTTTTGTGAATCAGAAAATAACAGTTATAGTTAATTATAAAATTCTTATTCGAATATATAGCTTCTGTTATTCTCTTTCAAATACAATTTGTCCGGTTTAAGTAACTCAATTAGGGAGCGAAAAATAATGCAGATAAAGAACAATACAAGCTATTTAGCAAAATTTATATATCAGGACGAATAGACTTCAAATTAATTTTTAATAAAGCTAATTTTTAATATAACTAGCAAAATCGCTGCGCGCACTCTATTTTATTCCGCGGTCTCTGTAATAATCTCTAATAAGTATGCAAAATTAAAAAACTATTTTACAATTTATGTATGCATCTTTATTTGATCGATATTCTTTCTCAAAAACATAAGATTATTCAAAACAACGAAGATTACAACACATTCTAGTTTTTAAGGGAAAAAAATAAGATTCTACTTTTTCGGACTATTAAAAATAGCTTGCTATTAAAATCGGCTAAAACTACCGAGAAATTCAGTAGATTCTACTAATTTTCACAGTTGGCAAGCTCGCTATGCGTTTGTTCCGCAGATAGCCAACATAACCCCTCTTTTTGCGGAGTCGAATAAGAAATATTATCGTCGAT